>VYZP01029645.1:870-25345 GCA_013400635.1 Hypocryptadius cinnamomeus
ACATGCAAGTTAGCTTTGAGTTTATAAAACTCCTTTAAGTGCTAAAGTATGCAGCATTTGGAAAAGCAATAGTACTTCAGAGTTGGCACTTAACTGGGTACCTGCCACCAGGAGACATACTTCTTACTGCTGCTTCACCAAAGCACCAAGGAGCCTAAGTTTGTAACTGGAATCTTACAAAAGGATGGCTTTGACTTTCTAGATGTCTTAGATTGCAAAGGAGTATTTACTCTTCATTTGAAAGGTACTTTTCCTTCTATTCTAACAACTGTTGTACCAATCAGATACCAACCACACTGTTTGAAACCAAATCTGAAGGAACCAAATCTGGAGGTGCAGGGAAGAGATACATAGCCCAAGATGTTCCTGTGGGTATCAGCAGGAGTCAGTGTGGTTTAGATAATGGAGACAGATACCAGGAAACAAAAACTGGGTTGATGTTATTTTGAAGTTAAATATCATGGGGAAAGAACAAGATAGCTGGACTAAAATAAAATCAGTTTTTCAAACTTAAAATCCTAGACTACCTAGCTGTTAATAAAATAAACTGAAAGGACATGTTCTGATAATTATTGATTCGTGTTATTGATTTGTAGTTTTTCTTTGTTCTAAGGAAAACACTCAATGTAAGAACATATTTCCTCTATGTACTTTACATTCTTTTCAAATACACTCACAAAGCTCTAAGCACCACTAATCCATCAGCTACATGTTCAAAGGCAGCAGTGTGGAATGCCAGCATTCAAGCTTTACAAGAGACCCTAACTTGACTCCTAACACACCAAAATACAAAATATAGTGACACAGTTGTTTTTAAATCCTTGGGACTTTCAGGGTTCAACCTTCAGCCCTCTGCTACAAACCACACAGCTTTTCCAGTTAAATGCGGGTTATTGGATGTTTCTCCTTAGCCCTTCTTACTAACTCCTAAATCAATTCATAGAGTCACTTAAAGTGCACTCTGTGCACTCTGTGCCCCTGGCACAGTGAAAGAATGTATCTGGGTGCTGGCTGCTACGGGAGGATTGCTCCACACACAGGGATGTAATGCCGTAGCTAGCACCAGCTTATGCTGTAGCCATCTTGCCCTTAAACTGGCTGAGTTAAAATTGTTTTTGCATTCAAAGACAGAGAATGAGTATATCTGTAAAAACCAGTGTAGAGATACTTGAGAAAACTCCTTCAGACCTTGTTGAATCAGATCAGAGATGTTTCTTTCCCTTTGTACTGGACAGATAGGAAACTGATTAGCAGCAGCAATACCCCTTTGCAAGTACTTTTTGTCAGGGCTAAAATTTTAAGTTGCTTACACTGACTTATAATTTGAGTTGACAAGTAGCCCAAAGTGGCAGAAAATATCTAGTAAGTGATATGATCTCTGCCAGTATTTTGTCAACACTAACTGCCATCAAAGGACAGCAAGAATCAAATCCCTCTTTATTTCACAGTAAAATGCTTCACATTTTACAATGAAGTAAAATTCACTCTTTCTTGTCATGATGATGAACTCAGCTAAAATCGTGCTGCATTAGGCTTTTATGTATCTTAATATTTGCTTTGTTCATTGAAAATAAAATTTCAAGTCTGACATTGGGGGCACAAGTATATTAATTTCAGTAGATACTATGTCTTGTTTACATTGTTGTATAGGTTTTTTTTAAATGTCACTTTACAGTGATATTTAATTATTCCATAAACTGTGAGCAATTTTTCAAGTTAAATAGATAATTCTTGTAGCATTTGTATAGTGTTCTATTGGCATAGCAGGCCAATTATGTCCCATTATCAAACCCAGAATTATTCTCCAATAGCTAATCTGATCCAATTTTCAATTATCTTTAATCTACGGACTCCCACTCAGCAAAAAAGGCAGCATCAACAAAGTAATGTAGTGTCAAAGAACAGAGATGCAGGATATTAAAGAAACTAATTTTGCTGGTCAGTACGGAATGGGGTTTTTGTTGTATCAAATTTCTGCAAAAGAGAAAGCCATTTTACACTAAGATTAAACATTACAATAGCAGTGTCAAATGGAGTGCTGTTTATCTTTTCCTCTCTCACAGTTCCTAACAATAGGTTTAATGACAGCCTAGGGACCACATTTGTTCAAACTGAAGCTTTGTTTACTTTACCCATGGAATTGCCTCACCTTTCAAGGTGTGCTTATACCATTTGTGTCATTTTTAAAGAACACTGAATTTGACTAGCACTACCTTCACTGAGAAATTATATATGTCAGATCTAATATTAATAAGTCCATATTTTTTAATAATCTATAAGAAAAGGGAGTAAGTTTTACTAACAGTTATAAATAACTGTCCAGTAAAATGGATTTATTTCAGTCCTGAAATTTAAAGACTCATGAGCTGAGACTGGATTCAATATGAAAAGAAAGGAGGCTACTTCTAATGTACTTGTCTCTTTTAAAATAAGTTTCATTTATTTTTATTTAATATTTGTGTTGCTTTTTGGAGGTTTTTTCAGTTTTGTCTCTTCCTCACAAACTCAGGCATGAGAAGAAAACCTAAATAAGTAAGGTCTGGTAGTTGCACTTGTGTCTAACAACACTTGGGAAAAATAAATCTTATGGGGGAGATGCGTAGGAAGTGCAAGATTAATTTATGTCTTTAAGATATAACAGGCTAAGCTAAACACCCCAAGAGGATAGTTCACAGTTGGCACGGAACACCTGGAATAAAGGGAAGACAGGCTGCATCACGGTGTCAAACAATAGATTCAATCTTGTAACACTTTGGTTTGGCTAAACTAAAGCCTCTGGGCACAGAAGGAACCAATACAATTTGGTGTCTCTATCTCCATAGTTTCTGTTGTGCTCCGGTGACATTTATTATTACTTTTGTAATTGCTTGTCGTCTAGAAGGAGAAGTCACTAGTAAACAAACCCAGCTGTTCCAAGGACCCTGGCACTCCTCACAGCACAGCTGTGCTACTGCTGTAGCCACTCGCTTTCGGAAATCCTCCATGCACCAAATCAGCCAAAGTGTGGTTTAAATTTTCATTTACATGATCTTTTTACCCCAAGGCGTCGCTGAAGATCACTGAAATAAAATGCATCAAATATGTTGGTCAAATTCTTTTTCATGAAATAGTGCTGCAAGACAAGATTTTGAAAAGGGTAATAAACACGTCACACGTCATTCTGGGAGTGAGAATCAGGAAGTTGGAGCTAGCACCAAAACAATGTTGACAAGAAGTTTCAGAGTGGAAAAGGGTCAAAGCCTCCCTCCCTGGGATGCCTGTCCTGCCTCCCAAGCAGGCACTATTTCCTCACAGAGCCCATTCAGACCCAAAGATTTCCAGGACATTTACTCCTGCGCTAGTGTCTCTTTCTAACACACCCATATGATAAGAAGATGGGAGGAGATGTGTGTATGGCCAACGTAGTAAAACCACAAATTTTGAAAGCAGAATATCAGAAAATCATACAAATATTCACTTCAGGATTTCTACTATCAGCAAGAATTTCATATTGTACCTGTGATTCCCCTGTAAGAAATATATTTTGCTAATTTCAATTTTTCTTTATTCATTACTTTTTTTTCAACAAGTGAAAGGAAGATCCATTAATGTCAGAACTGGATTTAAATTTTTTACTAGTTCTATCCCAGTGAAACTTTACTGTTTTCTGTTAAGCTACATGTGATTTTATAAAATCACAAGGTAACTTTAGAATCACAGAATAATTTACAATAGTTTAGATAATAAGAAAATTGGGGATTCACAAGGGATTCTCGATACTGGGACTTTCATTAGTGTAGAGATTTCAGGCATAAACACGGCTACTTTTAGGTATAAAAGTTGATTCTTGACTCCGTTACACTGGTTCAATGACTTTGCTCACCAAAGGGAGATTATACTGATTTTATGTGCATCAAAAAGGGAACTTAGTAACTAAGTTTGCAACATTATACAATTCCTCTTAATTACAAATACCGTTTCTCAGTGGTATTTGTGAGTTTGTGTATGCATTTATAACACAGTATTTGATAAAGCAGGTCTGCAAGAGAAATGCTAAGATATTTATGGAAGCAGGTACCAAATTACAGGTCATTACCTAAACTTCTGGGGTTTTTAATGAAATATAATTAATTGTATAATTACATTATTTACCCAATCATATGGATCACTAAGACAAATTAAACAAAGATTTAAATTTAAGATAAATATCAAGAGCAATTTCATTTTGTAAAAAGTTCTCATTGATTTCAAATCCTGCTCACACAAGTAAATTTTACACTATCAGATATGATGATATTGCTGACTTTGATGTTAGCACAGAGTGATGAACTTTTTATAGCACTACAAAATTTCAAAATGTTAATAACTATTACCAAATTTTACTTACAGTCTTGCAAAACCACCAGCGTAAAGAAACCAATCTGTCACTGATGTCACCTGAGGCATTCCACTTCAATAATTATATATGACTGTACAGAAAACATGATGTGGCAATTGCTTTCCTAAGAAAAGAATTATTTGTAGCTCTCTTTAAGCAAACCAGTTTAGAGACTTGGTCATACAATAAAAAGAAATACATGCACCTCTTTAAAAAAAGAATGGAGTTTCACAAATTTAGTTTTGCTTTCCTCCTCACTTTTCCCATAATCAATGGTTCCCTAGCATACATATCAAGGAAAGAAAACCTGCAGAACCTGCTTGCATTCTGACAAACCCTCCAAATGGGTAACAACCATGATTCCACCAGTTCACCAGACTGAAGATGTCACAGAGTGGAAGAGGTCACCTAAACTAAATTGTGCAGCCAGGCTTGCACTCTTGCATGTGTCCCACATATTCTAAACAGTCCCAGCAAGATCTTCATCTCCATCAATAGAAATGTTCCATTCATTTCAACACTGAAATAGATTCAGATTGCTTTAGATGCCTATACCAGAAAATATGTAATTCACCTTAGGAATAAGTTTTTTCTCTGCTGATTCTAAAGGAGCACAGGATGACTAAATGGGTTAGAGACATGTACAGAGACAATGCCTACATTTTGGCATTCCACTCTGGGAGCCAAACACTAAGCTTCTAGACAAATTGCCAGAGCTCTATGCCAGCAGAAGGCTTGCCTGCATGTAGCAACTTATGTTTGAAAAAAGGCACAATTTTTCTGTGTTAAATGAGCTGCTGAAACACCATAAAGTGGGTAGGAAATGTGACCAGAATGTCACAGTGAAGTCACTGGCTGCTGAGCAGACTTCAGAGGCTTCAGCCCATGTCAGGCTGTGTGAGGTTCCTCTCCCACGCTGGTTGGTGCCTGGAGCCAAGCAGGGCTGAGCAGTTCTCATTCTGTGGTCAAATCTGCTCTTGGCCAAAGAAGAGAAAGAAGAGCAGAGGTGGCAGCAGCAGCTCCTCACCTCAGTGCTTCTCCTTTCTCCATAATGCCTTTGCTATGCCAACCTGATCAACTCTGGCAAACTGGTGTCCTCCTTCTCTCATGCTGCAGCAAGGAGAACATCTAAGAGCTTAGTGTTAGTGAACACTGAAATACCTAGCAGTGGTCACACTGGTTAGCCTGGACAGGGCCTGGATGGTTCCTCACCTCTCTCGAGTGTGGGAGCTCTTGACAGAAGAGATGTGTTAAGAAGGAACAGGCAGGAGAAGGGGATCATCAGATTACCTGCAAGAAAACTGGAAACCACTGCTGACCCACTTTTCCATCTTCTGTGACTGAACTATGTGAAATTAAGTGGAATTAAAGTCTAAAGGTGATTTTAAAGTTTCATATAAGCATCTCTTTCTTTAAACATGTGTGTACTGTTTCTCTTTTTAAAGTCCTTTGAAAATCAGCTGTGATTTTACAAGGTCACCATCCTGAAAAGCTAGAAACACCACAAGATCTGTATTCTACACCAAGTTAAAAGCAGGCAATATTTTTGGCTGAGGTAATGTTGGCATACAGCTATATACAGACAGTGCTGAAATTTTATCAAAAACAAAGCACGAAAATGAGAATATGTACGGCTGGATTTTAATGAAGGTATGCCAATTACTTAAAAATCAAGGGTTTAGGTGTGCCTTAGAATTATATGAATTCTGATGCAGACTCTGGTTGAATGGATATTGTAATTTGTTCCATATGCATTTATTTTGCATTATGAGAGAACTGGTTGCTTGCAGACAAGTATGTGTCAATCATGAAAATTAAAGGTAATGAAATATTCAACTTCTCCATTGGTATTCTTCTCTTACCTACATGTTCCACGTACACGGTACCAAGTCAGCATCAAAATAAAAAGAAGTCAGTCTAAGACTGTAAATGCTTATGTCCTGAATTATGACACATGGTCTGTTTCCCACCTTCCTGCGGCAGAATCCTGAGCTCCTGCCAGCACAGCTCCCTCTAGAGCTTGAGTGTTACACAGAGCCACAGCCCCCGCCTGGGTAAAGGCCGTAGGGGACTCCGCGGCCGCCACGCACAGCCCAGGAGCATGAACCTCAGCAAAGGCGGAGATTCGGGACTCCTTCTGCCAGAAATTCCCTGCTTCCCTGAAAATGGCATACCTTTCCAATGTAACCTCACAGGAAAAGGGTTCACAGCCCCTGGTTTAGAGAGGAGGTGAGGTACTAAGCCCTGAACACCTGAAACTTACCTTGTGTCTGGTGTGACCGATGAGCCTTGACAGGGTCCGCTGCGCACGGTGTGAGGGGATACAGGATGTGATCTAGCTGAGCAGTTGTGTCCAATGTCCTGTGTGCTGAGGGAAGGACTCACGTATTTAGCCCTTCAGAATGTACGGGATTAAAGTTAATTGATCCACTATCGCTTCTGCATGACCAGCTGAGCTGGGGTGTCCCTCGACAGCCAGCTAAAGGTTTGCAGTGGATGAAGCTGGCTATCCAGTGGTGCCCAGTTTCACCAGTATTCCAAGAAGAGAAGGGAGGGGTGGTACGAGGGTCTGATGACACCAAACAGGCAGAGGGACACTGACAGCAGGTATGTCCAGGTGTGCCCTCACGTCCAGCTCGGCCTGCGCCGGGGGATGCGGTGGCGGGGCTGGAGCCCGCGGGACACGTCCGTCCCTCAGCGCCCCTCCCCTCCCTTTCCTCGAAGATCCCCCGCTATGCTTGCTCAACCCGGCGGTGCCCGAGTGCTTCCGTCGCGCTTCGTCCCCTCGCCCACGCTGGGCGGCCCCGGGGCGAGGTCTCGGTCCCGCCTCTGCGCTGCCCTGCTCCCATATATGCCGGAGTCGGTCGCTCGCCGCAGCTCCCTCACCGCGCCCAGGATGCTGCGTGCCGCCGCCCCCCCGCAGGCGCTGCTGCTCACCGCGCTGCTCTGGCACCTGGCCGCCGGTGAGTGACGGGCGGACGGGGCGGGATGGGAGGGATGACGGCGGGGATCGGTCCCTCGCAGCCCCAGGATGGGGTGTCCCTCAGGGAGTCCGAGGAGAGCCGGCCTCGCTGGCGGGCAGGGGGCGGGGACGCTGGCCCTGGCGCTCCGGTCCGACCCTGCAGCAGCGCTCCGCCGCCCGCTGCCGAGGGCTGGTCGCCGCTGCTGGTTCCTCGCTGCTGGGAGCGGGGACGGCTTAATTTAACTGAACAATGATACAGGGAAACAGAAATTATAATTTGACTGATGGCATTCTTTTCTGTATTTGAAGGCTATAAAGAACCACTAACAGCAGTCAATATAACTTGGTCTTCAATCAATTTTAAAACTATACTACAGTGGCAACCAAAACCATCAGGCTACTTCTATACTGTAGAAATACATGGGTAAGTAGGTAACACCATGATATGTTCATTAATGGCAATTGAAGAAAACGAAAAGAGTGTGTTTGAATATTTCTGAAAGTAAATGTAACAGGAAAAATGCCCAAATATTAGGATTTAGGAAACCTGCCTACCCAGGTGTTAATACTTCTTAGTGTCCAACTATAAGAATACCAGGTTTAGACTTCTGGTTTTGCCCACTTCAGAAATGGAGAGATGAGCTTTAGATCAGTATTTCAGTTCTGGGGTTCGGTGCTGCTCGAGAGAGCCAGCCAGGATGTAGCAGTGTCCCCCCTGTGACAGAGTGACGGGGCTGTCCTTTGTCCCCCCAAAAAGGAAAGAAGCCTAGAAAATTCTCTCAGTGATCAGATGAAAAGCAATCGTATAGGACCTTGGAAATTTCACCTCAAACTTGAGGGAACCCAATTGGGCAGAAGCCAAAAAGTCCCGCCTGAACAATTAGGCTTTGCCATGCTTTCGGATGACAAAGACGCAGAAGTAAAAGAGTTGAGACGAGCTGCAATTAGGTACAAAAACAAGAGAACAAAGAAACTAAGTGATTTTGTGAAGTGTTTTTACCAGCAGCAGAGCTGTGCACCTGGCTCGAGTTTTCTGTTTGTTATTTTGTCTTTTATTAAACCTTTTTGTTTCCAACACTGTAGCAGAAGTCTTCCTGCTTCAATATAGCCCCCAAAATATTAGCTGAGCTATCTTTGGGTGTATTATATTTCTCCGAGAACTTATTAGACCAGGCTCGAGGAAGAAAATATAATACCAGGATACTTTGAAGGAGTTGATACTCAACCTGACATACCATGTATTAGACAGAATTTCACCTTTTTATGTCTTTCAAGGTGTCTGGACTTGTGTCTTCAGTCTTGGGAGGTGTCTAATAAATGAGTCTGCATTTTATTCTAATAGGTGAATCACAGTAATTAATAATTTTGTCTTGCTGGGTAATACTAAAAATTACCTTTGTTCATCTACCTCTGTCAAGATACCGTGTTTTATGTAAGCTGTAAAATATTGTGGACATAAAACGTAGCCAACTTATGTGAAGTGCCTAATGCCTCTTTCAGAACTGCACAAAATTTTCCATGAAGTTCATTAATAAATCTGCACTGGTTTTAGCTCCCATTTTAATACATAGAGCATTATTAAACATGCCCTAAAGGGAAAACACATCATCAAACTTCCTACATACTAATGAAAAAGTGGTACTGTAGTCTCTACTGTCTCTAAAAATGGCATAAAAATGAGTGGTCTCTCATGACTAACAAGTGAAATACCAGTGTAATGGCTTACTGTTCTTTTTCATTCTTTAGGCGTGATTAGACTAATGGACTTAAAAGCACACACTTAGCAGAACAAATTTTATGAAATTTTGAATCTGGAGTGTCTTTCCAGACATTTTGCTTGCAAAAAACTGAAATCTGTTTGCCCAAGATTCAGTATAGAATCAGGTGTAGTTCTGCAGAAGAGGCATCTGAAGTTGCTGTTATGGAGGAAGTGGGATTAAATGTTTGCTTTCTTGTGTATGTGTATTTACAGAGTACATTTGTTTCATCAAAAAGGTCAAACCTCTATCCCTTTTTGTTGCATTTCTTGTGGCACTGTCCCTCACTGATCTGTGACAAAAGAAATCTGATGAAGTGAGAAGGGAGTTCAGCTGACTCTAAACAAGGAAACTTGATCTACTTTGAGAAAAAACCATTTTTTAATATTCAAACAGTCAGCACTCGCTCTTGCAGCTGAGCTCACACAATTTTTGTTCTCCTTAATTCACCAGCAAAAAGAGGGAAAAGAACTGAAGGGGTAATATCTAATCTGTTTTTTCGTTCCTTCTTGTGAGGAAGTAAAATGAGAAATTAACATTTTTCACAGTCTCATTGCCATTTTGCAAGTAAATGGACCTGCTTGCTATCATTTAAAAATCAAGAGAAGTGCGTGGCTCATGCTTTTTGTCAGTTCTAAAACTGTAATTCTGCATTGAAATTTGCTGCTACTGTCTGGTTTAGTGGCATTTGCATAGACGCAAAACCAAATCACATCTACATGGAAACATTGTTGTCACATTAAACAATCAGTGTCAATAGAGCTTCCTATAACAACTGATATTTCTTAAGGCAATAGTTTTCAAATGCATCAAGGATAACAACTTCAAAGTGATTTATGCATCTTATATTTCTTTAAAATACATTCTGCAACTGCAGAAAAATGTGAAATCAGAACTAGTTATGGTTTCTATTCAATTAATGTAGAAGATTGATTTTTAAAATTCATATATGTGGCCCATAGCACATTTGTGTAATTAATATCGATCATACTTGATTTACTTGATTTTGCTTTGAATTGTGAAATACAGCTGTACAGGATAGTGGTTTTGAGGTCTTATCTTCTCATTTTAGTCTGCAAGGCTGTTCTACAGGATAAGGGAAATCTATACAGTTTGAGGGGAAAAATGTTTTTTAACGTATCTAAATATACAATACATATATGTCTGGTTCAAAAGTGTTGACACTTCTTTCTTGCTCTTTTCAGACAGACATCTGATGTGAAGAGAAAATGCATACTGACATCCGAAACAGAGTGTGATGTTACTGATGTGCTCAGGAATGTAAAGGAGACCTACACAGCACACATACTGTCTGTAAAGCCTGCGGAGATGGATAACTTTGAAGAGCCACCTTTTGCAGTCTCTGAAAAATTTACACCTTATAGCCAGAGTAAGTAGGATTGCCAATTAAATCTTACTATAAATTTATTTTCAAGATTACTTCTGTTGATTTAAACAAGGTTTAGATTGAGCTTAAAGATTTCTTTCTATAGATTCTTACAGTAACCCTGCTATATCGGAAAAGAAGATATTCAGGCATAAGCTTTCCCTGTTGTAGGGGAGGGTGAAAGATTTTAGTTGCCATTTTTTTCTCACTGCACTGAGTAGACCATTTAGTTAATATTATGTACTAGGTGAGGATACTTGTTTATAATCTAGGCCTTCACTGGCTTTGTAAACTTGTAATAGATTTGAGAAGGGAAGGTAATGGAGGGCAGAAGGAAGAAGAGCATGTCATATATGAATGGTGATGTCCGTTTTTTAATTCTAAAAATCTTTGTTTAGCTGTTATTGGAAAACCAGAGATAAAGGAATATTCACAAAAAGGTTCCAAACTGAGCATCGTGTTCAAAGATCCACTTACACCATATATATTTCCTAATGGAAGCTTTCTGAGTATTCAAGATATTTTCCAGCATGACCTGGAATACAAACTCTCTTACTGGAAAGATCAAAGTTCTGGAAAGGTAAGGTCTAAATCTAGTTTTTGTTCTGTAATAATTGTTAAATTCTGTATAGTCACACAATTTCTGTGCTACCTTCAGAATTGACACTTGAAATATTTTTTTCCTTTACAGAAAGATGTAACAACAAAGAGCCATAATTTTGAAGTAAGTGTTGACAGTGGAAAGAACTATTGCTTCTACATCCAGGGAATCATTCCCTCTCGCAGAGAAAATCGTAATGGCCAAGAAAGCATGGTGCTCTGTACCAGTGTAGGAAGGAATATCTTAGATGGTAAGTACCAAGTGAGGTTTGTCACTCAGTCTTTAATGTTCTAACAAAAACCTCAGGTCTTTAAATTCTGGTGCCTGCAATGAAATCAACTGTTTACTGTGTAAGTTAGAAAATACACATTTGGAACATGGAAATTCATGGGAAGAACTCACTTTAAGTAGAGTCCGCCATCTGTAATTAGTTGGAGCTGGTTTTAGGGTTTTGCCCAACTGTTTTGGTTAAAATGTCTGAGTTGATGACTGGTGTCTGAGGTTCCAGATGTCATCACTAGCCTTCAGCTTCACTTTTGTTTCCAGTTGTTTTCCTTGGATCCTTCTGAGGATAGCAGGTACCATAGTAAGTGCTTGAAAGATTAGCTCTAAAAACATAGAAGTGCTGAAAACCTGCATATCCATTTACTTGTAGTATGAACTGACCTTTAGTTATGCCAAAAGCAGTTAATAAGACTTTCTTTCCTGTTCCGAGGTCAGAGGTTGGCAGATAGACTTCTTTACTGGTAAATAAGTTAGCAAGTGTAGGTGAATCAACCAGCCATTTCAGACTAGACATTTGGATAACACTTTCTTCAATATACAGTCATCAATATTACTTAAATAATATTACATTGCTGTACTGTATCTTTCTTCTCCCCGAGTAAGAATATTTGCACTCTAGAAAATCTCTTCTAAAATGGCAAATGAACTCAAATTAGCTTTCTTATCCTGAGAATTAACCACAAAAGTGATAAATTGCAATTCCATTAAAATTTAAATAGAAAAATGTTTTCTTGGTGTTTTCTAGCTTGTAACCTAGAATGGATTTTCTCTTGGACAGAAATAATGTACAGGCAGGGGGAATGGTTTGACTTATTCTTATGGTGTTAGCATGGTACTTTAGTGCAGTAATTAAACTAGATTAAAACCTAGAGTGAACCAGGTAGCATAAAACTTCAGTTCAACAAATTCATGTTAAAATGTATTCAGTTCACACTGAAGTGGTGACTCCACTTCTGTGAGACTAACATATAGAAAGCATTTTTTCATTCAGTGGAATGAGTGCTAAGAGTTTGTAGCACTGTGACATTGTGGGTTCTCATAACTGAATCTTGGAATTTTTTTTCCCCTACAGAATACGGAACAGAAGTCTTTATCATCTTAGCAGTGATAGCAGTTGCAGTCATCACTCTTGCCATTGTCCTTCCAGTGGTTCTGTGTAAACGCAAGAAAGCAAAGAAAGCAAGAGCTGTGAGAGAAAAGGAGCTGCTTAATGGTGTCTAAGTAAAAAGTATTGCAGACACTAGTGGCAGAGCCAAAGCAGAAAAAACCCCAACAACAAAATTGGGTAATTGAGTGGAGCCTTAGGCTCTCTGAAACAGGAATTCTGAAGCCCAAACTTTATGTAGATTAAAAAATCCACTAGACAGTACAGATGAAAAATCCAGATGTCAGGAAGCCCTGTGTCATTAGTGGCCAGAGGCTGGAAGAGCATTGTGCTGATCTGTTACAATCATAGAATTATAGAATGTGCTGATTTGGAAGGGACCCATCAGGATCATTGACTCCAAGTCCTGGCCCAGCACAGCACCATCCCCACGAGTCACACCGTGTGCCTGAGAGTGTTGTCAAACAGCTTCTTGACCTCTGCCAGGCTGCTGCTGTGACCACTGCCCTGGGGAGCCTGTTCCAGTGCCCAAACACCCTCTGGGTGAAAATCTTTTCCCTGATACCCAACCAAAACCTTCCCTGACTCAGCTTCATGCTGGTTTTTTGAGTCCTGTCACTGGTCACGAGAGTGAAGAGATTGGCACCTGTCCCTCTGCTTCCTTTGGCGAGGTTGTTGAAGTGTCTCCCTTTTCTCCAAGCTGAACAGACCAAGTGACCTCAGCCACTCCTCACACAGTTTCCCTTCTGGAGCCTTCACCATCCTCGTTACCCTCCTTTGGACCTCTCTAACAGCTCAATGTCTTTTTTGTGTTGTGGCACCCAGAACTGCCCCCAGCACTTGAGGTGAGGCTGTCCCAGCTCAGAGCAGAATGGGACAATCCCCTCCCTTGCCTGGCTGTGATGCTGTCCCTGGTGCCCCCAGGACAGGGATGTCCCTCCTGGCTGCCAGGGCACTGCTGGCTCATGTTCAACTCTCCCTTGACCAGGTCCCCCAGGTCCCCTTTCTGTGGCCCCTTTCTGCTCCAGCCTCTCATTCCCCAGTCTGTCTGTACATCCAGGGTTGCCCTGTGCCAGGTGCCAAGCCCAGCACTTTCCCTTGTAGAACTTCCCATGGCTGGTGCTTGCCCGTCTCTAAGTTGCCAAGGTCTCTTTGCAGAGATTTTCCTAGACTGTTCCCAAGCCCCTTCTATTGTCCTGTTAAACAGGATTCTGAAATAGAGGTACTTTTAACTTGATCAGTATGGCCTTATTGAGCCAGAAGATTTACGGTACTTGTGAGGGGAAAAAACACTACTTTTGAAAAATAGGTGTCCTTTACCTAACTAAAAGGAATATTTTTCTGTTTCTATGAAACAAACCCTGTATTTATCTACCTTTTAACAATATTAACTGGTGAAATAATCTGTTAGTCCAGATGCAACAAAATTGCTACTATTATTTTTGCACTTCTTGGATAAAATGAACTTGGTCTGTTTATCTTTGAATGCAGACAAAGGTAAACAAACTGAAACTACTGCACTAGCAACTTGTAAGAAACACTATTGAAGCAGGTACTTGCTATTTATCTGGAAAGTATATCCAGTTACACTACACCTAGAGTTATATAGACAGGGGAGTCTGATAGTTCCAACTAAGTGTTAGAACAAATACTTTGCAGGCTTTGAGTCAGTAGTAACTCACTTCAGCAAGCACTGAATAGGTAGCAGTTTACTGCATTTTGAACATAATTTTTAATTAACAGTTGAATAATGGTTTCTGTGGTGTAGATTCAAATCATCTTGGTGATGGGATTTGGAGATACCTGTTGCTTTGACTTTTAGTATTTATTTTATAAATTAGAATCTAATTTTTATACTGGTGTTATCTGTATTTATTATGGTAATTTATACTTTTCTAGTGAAATAAAGGTGACTGGAAACATAAGTTTTTCTTTTCCTTTCCAAAACAATGCACAGTATTAATTCCAGAACTAAATTAAATATACATTTAGGAAACTTATTTTGGGACAGCAATGTAGGCAAGCTGCCACAATCAAATAAGAGTATAAAGCAGACTACCAGGGTACCTGCAAGAATAAAACTAGGAGAAGCCAAAGTTCACAAACTGGAGGTTTTGAAGAGTCCTGAGTCACATTTCTGCTGTCCACTTACATGAGAATTAGTTAGGATTTGCATTCACAGCTTCTCCTTCCATTCCCACAGTGCTGCCTGCACTCGTGTTACTGATGTTCATTCAAGGCATTATGGGGCCTGCCCCAGAGATGAGAACTGCTAATAATGGTGGTCAGTATACACAAACACAAAAACTCAAGAGAATAGAAAAAAATCACCCTGTAGTTGGAACTAACTGGCAGTGGATCTCAACACTATATACATGCCTTAAAAAAAAACAACTCATTGTATTCATGAGAAGGAATACCTTACAAAATTAATATCCCAATCTAACAGTTTGTACAGAATTGTATTTTTATTTGTCATCCCATCTGTGTATGGGTTAAAACTCCTGGGAATGTGTAAGTGTGGTTTATGGGGGGTTTTCTTGGGTCTTTAGTTCCTCTTTTTACAGAGGGAAGAAAAACACCAGAATTCACCCCCCCACAAAACCCTGTTTACTTCGTGTTGAGCAATAAATGCTTAATGTATTTTCTGCTGATGCATAAGCCTTGTATGGAGAAGGAATCTTACAATCTTACAGCAAGCAAAAACATGAGAGCTTGAGGGAGTCAATTTAAAAACATTCCAAAGTTGTCATCATTACTTCCCTTCCCCGAGGCACTCTGCTTCCTCAGCTTCATTCAGTGCCAGATTGAGAAAAAGGAAGAGCTAACAGGAAAAGGAAAGCCTTTAATTACAGCATAGCTTTTATTAAATTAGACCATGCAGTTGCTCATCATAAATTACACAGAATGATGTTATAAATCATACTTCATTACTTAAAGAGATTCTGGGTTTGTTCTGAATATGGGGGGAGGGAAGGAGGGAAGAAGAGACACCCACAGAAATGCAAACAAGTGCTTTAAATGGCAAAAGAGAGACCCCTGACTGCGCAAGTTCGGGAAGGCTGAAGCACTTCTGTTTCCTAGCTGCAGTATGTTATCATCCAACAATGCTGAGTAACCAGAGTCATGGGGCTCACAGATCCTATTTCAAAGAGGGTGTTTTCTGTTTGTGGAGACAGTTGAGAAAGGGGCTTCTTAATTGAAAACTTCTGTAAGTTCTATTCCTTGGGCTGAACCCACACAAAATGTTTTATGCAGAGACTTTCTCAGAGTATTGGGTTGGGCAGAAGTTGTTATACCAATAAAGGTGTTGTTGCTAGGAAGAAAGACTAGGCCCACACATGTGGCCACTTCAGCACTGTATGGATTTAAGATGAAGCCAGACACACAGAGAACAGAGATGAGAAAGGGAAGGCTTTTCCTATGCACCTAAGTTCCCTGCCTCCTCTTCTAAGCAGTTTTCTGTAAGCAAGCATGTTTCTATTGATGCTCCCTATTTCCCTGTTCCACTTAGCTCCATCACTTGAAAAACGTACCCCACTATTTCAAGAGGATACATACATTTGCATAGTTCCCTCACACAGTATTTGTGTCCTCTCCTTGTACAAGTGAATATGTAACACTGCACACTTTAACAAGCCTGCTTTAAAACCACATTCTTCTTCACACAAGCAAATAAAGGCTGATGCTGTTCTGCTACTTTTCTGTTAGCCCTAACAGCAACACAGACAGTAAAATTACTGCCATTACTTAAAATGAACAACTGTAGAGGACTTCATAAGTGTATGATGGATATGGCAGCAAACAGCTTAGCTATTTCTAGCAGACTCAGCTTTCCAGTGTGAGAAGGCTGCTGCTGAGAGGTATGTAATGATAAGAACATGATTATGAGCTTAACTTGGATCACTAGTTATGTGGCAACTCAGGACAAAGAGTTTTCTGCATGAAGTGAGAATAAACAGCTGTGATAGATTACCCTGTCGGTTCAGTTTTGCAAAACTTATTATTTTGCAGGTTAGTAGTGATTGCCACAGTTTCAGAACCTTGTAATACACATTATCAGACCCTACAGTAAATTGAATAATCTTCTAATTACATAGAATTTATCCACATACAAGTAACCATGCTTTCTATAGTCTATGTTTGTCCTGGTTTGAGAATGACAGGAAAAGAATAACCTGCTGGACAGGACAGAAGCAGGAACTGGTCAGGTGAAAAATCTTTCCACAACCCTTAGGTGTGGTGTTACTCACCATGGCATATGCTCCCTCACAGACTACGCCCAGTCTGTCCCTTACAAAGACAAACTGCCACAGAGAGCTGCCCTTCCCTTATTTGATGGTGTGTGTCCTCCAGGGCTCTACAGCAGAACTTTTAGCAAAGCTCAGGACATAAAGATGTACTGCAGATCTCTTCCTAACAACATATAATGAGAAACCTTCCCACCATGAGATCCTTCTGCTTCTTCTGGCACAGGTTCTCATTCAACCCACGGACGCTCTTGCAGCATCCCCCCAAAGGACCCAGAAAGAACATCTTTCCCTGTAACTCCTCAGCCTCTAACTGTAGCTGAATTAGCTAAGTTCACAGCAAGATTTCCCTCAGGGGTGGTTTCTTCCAGAAAAAGCTGCCAGTACCTGGTTATAAACATGCAGCCACCTTGACTGCCTCCAGGTTTTCAGAGCCAGGCTCAGATGTCCAATTGCAGAGGTTGTGCCTGTTTCTCATCTTGTCAAAAGTGACATTTGTGTCACTGGCTCCTGTAAGAAGCTTGAAATGCTTCTGCTCCTGACTTCCCCTGGCTCCTCTGTTGATGTTTCCCTTCCTCTCCTCCATCCCCTACTCATTCCCATTACTTATTTTTCATGAGAGATGAACCCACTGCCTTATTTCTTCAGACAAATAGGCAGGATCTCATTTTAATCAAAATATAGAGTCTGAATAAATCCATATCCCTTAATCACAATCAAAAACATATTAATAGCATGGAAGCATTATTTTTTAACCTTCTACAGCTCCCTTTGGTCAGTATTATTGAGACAGTAACTTTCAGAACATTCACTAGCATTGCTCCAAGTACCTTACAACACCTAATTAAATTTAATTTTTTGTGTCTTGTTTAAAATAGTAACTAAGTTATTAACACTAACTTAAAGAATCTTTACAGTTCCAGCATTTTCTTCAACTTTTGTTTTCAAGTTTTCTACCTTATTACTTCAAGAAATATTTAAGTAGCAAAGTACTGACATTGTGTTCATTAAAAGAGTTTAATTAAACTCACCTTCCTTTCAACAGAGAAATATTTTCCCAGTGAGATCACATGGTAATTTTTAAATTAGTTATTCAGTAATTACACAACTCAATTAAAAAGCTAGTGTACTAGAAGAGCTAGAGTGACAAGTGAGATTTTAAAACCTACTCCAATAGGAAGCACTCATTATTCCAGGGAAAAATGTGGGTTTGTTAGTTTTTTTATTTTAAAGAGTGCATCCTTGATTAACACAAAAAGTTTTCCCTCTGTTGCCTTCATACTTCACCATCCATTCACCCCAAATATGTACATCTCCGCTGCGATAATACTCAGTCTGATTGCCCAGCTTCTCACTTGATTCTTACATGATCCCTTGCTTCCAGAGAGCACCGAGGGTGCCACCACAGCCGTGCGTCAGTGCTGCAGGAGTCACTGCGATGGGACCGTCACACCGCTCCTCCCTGCCCCCGCAGCCATCCATGGGAGCAGCTGTCCTCAACATACCGCTTCCACCGTAAGCCATCTACAGCAGGAATTCTGCAATCTGGTTCTGGGCTTTGTGAGCCTACAAAAGGTGACACCAAGTGGTAAAAATGGGCATAATCAGCACATTAACAATCCAAATGTTTCTAAATGACTAACACGCCGAGATCCAGTTTGAATCCAGATTTCACCAAAATCTGGAGGAAAAGGGCACAAGAAATTAATTAGTTACTCTCTTTTCTAATAATGAAAAGCAACAGAGACTGAACAGCTCAATAAGGTCTGATATTAAGGGCAGGAACAGCTCTCTTCTCATGAACACCTCCCATGTCCTATTCAGTGCTTCCCTCTGACAGCCTCTCCAGGAATCTTGGACTGCAATAGACCCTGTGCTGTCCAATATTCAAACATTGCTGGACACAAGCCCCAGTCAACAATCCATCAGTACTTACCTATTGTTTGCAAGTTGGTGTTGAAGCCTGCAAAAAACCATACTCCCTTCTCCTGACAAACTTCTTTACTCTCAGAAACTCAGGAATAGCTCAGAATTAGTTTTTCATGCTGTTAAGCTTCTTACCAGACTTCCTTTCCTCAGTATCCTTCAAACAGAAAACGAGTCCTCTTACTGCCCTTTTAACTCTTGGAGGAACGGACCAAGTACCTTACAGAAAGAACTGTAGTCTTCTAGAAGTACTGGAAAATGTTTCACTACTGCTGCACATGCCATAAATTGAGCTGTAGAAGCCCCGTGAATTATGCTGAAGTACAAACTATGTTTGGAACTGTGATAACATGCTATTCCAGTGGCAAGTGAAAGAAAGGCACGGGCAGGAATAGCTGGAAGGCAGCTGTGCTTGAAACCGGGGCTATTTTGGGCCGTATGTGCTTTGAGTTCTGCTGAGCCTGGCTTGAAAAAGCAACCCCAGAAACACCTTTTGAAAAAAATTACTTTCCATTCCACAGCCAGTGATAGGCACAAGAAGTCAAAACAGGTCCCAGCTGAGAGGCTGCTCTTCAGTACCTGTCTCTCAAGCAGGTCCCTATAGAACAAACTCAAAGACAACAAAATACACGGTGCCTGCAGGAACTACTACTGTCTGTGAGACATGGCCCTACTAAAGTTCCAACACAACTATTTCCATCATTGAAAAAAACTGAAAGGTTTGTTTCCTCAATCTAGTTAGTATTGGTGGGCTGAGGTTTGACCTTGGCCCTTAATTCCCTACTATACTCCAAAAAGTTTTTGCACACGGTTCCTGGCTTTTCAGAGAAGTCTTGTTGCAATATATAATATTGCATCCAAGTCTTAACAAGCCTCCAGCACACATGCTTTGCTTTTTAACCACTATTTTTCCCTAACAAGTTAACCCCTCTTTAGATACTTCACCTTTCAGTCTGTTACCACATCTGCCCCATCAGTTGCTTCTGACATAGCTGTGTTTAGCTGTTGCTTTTGTGCCAACATATTCCTGCAGTAAAATACTACAATTAAGTAAATAAAGAAACATTAGCTTATTTTGGAGAGCACCTTCACACTTGTCATGATCCACAGTGATTAAAAGTAGTCAATTGTCTTTTAGGACCTACTTGCTCTAAACCACTCAAGATAAGGAAATTAAGGGTATATTTGGTTACATAGAATGCCTCTTCAATTGCACACCTGGATTGTCTTTCAAAGCAGCCTCTCCCAAACTTTCGATAATCAACCTTAAAAAATTAGCTTTGATTTGGGCCAAACTCTTAAGTCACTTTAGTGGAGAAAATTTTCTTAGTCACATATGTGGAGTTCCCTATTTCTACCCAAGTAAACCAGTCTCAGCATTTTTTTTTTTTTTTGGTCTAGACAGAATTGACCTCATTTTTCCAGTTCTGTTCTATTTTGGTTCATCATGTGTAGATGCCACTTGTTTCCCAAAATGAGGGATGGGTGGGAAATGAAGGATGTTGGTTTGTGGACAAGCAGAGCAGGAAACAGGGCTGGACATTACAACAAATGTGCTCCTTTCACCAGTAAAAGCAATTGTGTTCAATCTTTATGGTTCAGACTTGCCAAAGGTCACTAAGAGAGGTTTCTAAGCAGTGTAAGAGACACTGTGATTAAGCCTGGTTTGTGAAAGATATATTCCACATAAGTAGAGTGTCCAAGTTTCCCTTCTCTCCCATTTTAAAATGCCAACAGGATGATTATTCTTGCATTGTAGTACTCATTGCAGGACGACTGGCAAAATGTCTTCAGTTTCCCAAGTCAATCCCCACGGAATTTGCTTAGGCTATTATTCCTATTTAATCCCTGAATTTACTGTATTTTCCAAATTACTCCTTTAAAACAGCTTCTGTCTGTGAAGTTCCAGGCTGCTTGTCACCTGACTCTGCTTTTGAATTCAAGGAAAGAAAATGATGCAGAAGTTCAAAGAAGACTTTGAAGATAACATTTTTTCTAAGGTTTTTAACATGAAAGACAAGCTGCTTTCATAATAACCTAACTTGGCTTATATTTCTGTTTCAAGATGAATGATAGAATGGTTTAGGTTGAATAAAACCAGTTTCATCCTCTGAGTACACGTGACAGGATGGATTTCATTAGAACATAGGAACCTATAATGTGCACAGCCACTCTAAACTTCCCAGTGAAGTTTCAGGCATCATAATAAAAACCTGACTGTGTCCAGATCACTGGCAAGAGCCTTGAACCACAACATGTGAAGGGAAAACCTATCAACCCACCTCTTCCTGACACAGCTGCACATGCCTGATTAGTAAAATCAAGAAACCTCTTTCCATGCTCAGGAGAGAGACTCGCACAAACCATCTGGCTATGTACACCTAATAAAGAAGCATATAGATTATACATAGAAATAACTGCTTTGAACAGCAACCTTGTAAGCAGAAATTTGAACATGCACACTGTTGGTTTTCTTGACAGATAAAAGTTGTGGTTTATTTTCTCTATAAAACCTAGGCAACCTTTTCACCCCACTATTTTTTGCAGTGGGATTTCAGATGATCATTACCATGGATGTTTCTATGGACTTCTCATGATACCAACAACAGTTAAATTTAAATTTTAACAACGGATTTTTAACTTCTACCTTAATGCATCTAAAAATAAATTTATGTATTAAACATCCCCTCCACAACACAGAAATTCTTTTCTTTCCTCCTCTAACTCATTAACCTAATTGAACAACACTTTGATTTGTAAGACTGCATTCTTGGTTGAGACATTTTCCTTCAAAGGGAGGTCTACTCTTTAAGAATGCTTTACAATACACTTGTTGCACAACTAATTTCAGTTAAGAAAAGAAAAAATCTGTACTTTTTAGCATTAGAAAACACTGATCACTTAAAAATCAGTCAATTCAAGTATATCTTGGCTGCACCTTACACTACTGTGTTTCAAGTATCCTGATAGCTGGTATGTCTACCACAACAAAGGAAAACAACTAAAAATTACAAATACAATAAAGATGGAAAAAGATTAACTTATTATCCTCAAAGTACAAAGATTAAGGAGCACTCACAAGAATTACATACTGATTTACATTAATCTTATTCAGGCCCTTCTAAAATCAACAATGGGAAAAGAAGTGGCCAGGAGACAAAGTAGAGAAGAGGCCAGGATCACAGAATATTCTGAGCTGGAAGGGACCCACAAGGATAGAGTCCAGCTCTTAGGTCAATGGCTTGTAGGTTATTAGCACCACGCTACAGCCAACTGAGCCAATCTCAGTGCAGACCAAAGCAGATTAATGCACCTATAATCCCACTGCTCTAAGTATGTGTCCTCAAGAACTGAGCTCATGCACTTGGTTAAGCCTAAACCGGATGGCATCACCTGGCTGATTCCAGGGCAAACTTCAGACAGCACTGCAGATTTTCAAAGCTGAACACAAAGACAATTGGCTCATTGAGCAACTCAGCATTTGTTTCATATGCATTTACTGTATTGTTACATAATTCCTAATCACATCATTAAGAAACATGAAAAGCCTAGATATATTTTATCTTTAGATTTTTTTATTATTATTATTATTTCAGAGGCACTTAATGTCTTACATTTACATAGCGCCATTTCCCCCTCCAAAACACTTTACAGTATTTACACACAGGAATGTTTCCCACCGTTGAAATGCAGCCATCTGACTATTTCCAGTACCATCTTCAAAGTACCAGCAATTTGAGACTGAAAGTATTTATCAGTATGTAGTCTATTAAGGTAGTCCAGAATTCCATTTCATGAACTTCCAACTTGTGCTATTAAAGAAACATGACTAAAATACAGTATCACAGTGCAATTCTGCAACAGAACTGGGACATCGATCATTTTCACTAGTTTTTTTTACAATCTCTCATTAGACCAAGTCTACCTCAAACACTTTAATGTAAGGCCTTTCAAGAATATAATTCTAAAATATAATTCTTTTTTATATTTTCTTTGTAAGCCTCCCCTACAATCAAGCACAGAAGAATTATTTTTTTTTTCCTTCCAAACACCAAGTCCTGGCCCTAAGGAGATACCAGCATCCTCAGTTTCAACAAACTTCATTGCACCTAAAGGAAAACCTATTCCTCCTAGGTTTTGGAGATCGATTTTAGTGTTTGCTTGTTGTTAGTTTTAAAAATAAATACAAGATTACACAAAATTCTGTTACATCCAGTAAAATTGTAAAGTACAATTGGGATTGGCTGCTGGGGGCAACGTAAGTGTGCTGTGTATGGTTTTACTTGTTAGCATTAAAAACACATTAAAGTATCCCAAGTTCACTACTCCACTGCAAAAGACTGCCCTAATCACAAAGATCATAGCAACTTTCTCAGTTTAGAGAATTTTTTCTTTGTCTCTCTAAAAGGCCACTAAAACATCCCTTCCAAGAGAAGAAGTCACATTTGTGCTGAGAACTTCGACAAAAAAAACCCCCAAACCAAAAAACCATCCCACACCAACCTATCTGGCATCCCTATTTCCATGGTTACACTTTGAAAAAGACTACGACCGTACACACAGCACGCTGCTACCTGCTACGTTATGGCTGATGTGAGAACCTGAACGAACAGAACCAAGAGATTAGTGAAATCAGGCACCTATCTGCCTTCCTGTAAAACAAGCACAAAAATTATTCTGGTACCTTATTCTCTGGAATATGCTGCACTTCAGAGAGAAGCTTTCATGATCTTCATTGAGGCATTATACTCAGATTCTATTGTGGTCACTAGATTCTTGCACCAGGATAGCTGTTTGCGTTTGAGTACTTTGAAAAAATACTGACAGGTAGGGGCAAGAACTACGATAAAAGGAAAAATATTAACAGGTAGCAATTTCAACATGAAAGAAATCTCCTAATTAAACTGGGTAAAAATTAACAAAAGCAGTGCATCCAAGTACATATTCATTTTATAAAAAGTAGGGGCTTTTTTAAATCTAAACCCTCGATAAAAGATGCACAAAGTACAGATGTATTGCATATTTTATGCATGCCTTCATGTAGTGCATTCCTATATTATATCTTACATGGAACACTAAAAAACTACTAGACCTTCACTGTACAACAGGTATTGTAATTTTTTTTTGTTTTAAAGCCTAAACAGCAATTCAGTTTGAATTGTACCTTCCTATTCCCTGATCAAAAAAAACACCTTGCTGCATTTATGCTTGTCGAAGTCAAATGACAACCACAGTAATTATTTGTATGGAAAAAAACAACTACAGTAAACTATTGTAATAATTTGGTTCCTTTGAGGGGATTTGGAAGCTGGAACAAGAAAACCAGCAAGGACTGGCTATCCTTACAAAACACAGAGAATCACTAGTAAATAATTTGTAACAGAAATCAAGAAATATCATGACAATAAGAGAATAAACATGAAGAATGAAAGCGTTGTTTCAGGCTTCACAGTCAGAAAGACCAAACAGAAGGTACCTATTATCACTTGCTTTCAAATTCACACATGAAGGGCAGCTAAAACTATAAGATCATCAGATTTTTTTGAAGAGGGAGAAAAGGAGGAACTTGGAAAAAGTAACTGCTGTATTACAGGACTGAACACGGGACAACTGTCTGCTATTTCACAGATTAACATTTTTGAGCTCATTATAACCTCTACTGATTTGATGAATGACTGGACCCACATTCTTTTCTCTGTTCCTTCTTGTGGGAGTCATTCATTTCTTCAGAGCTAAAAACATTCACGAGCTTCTTTGATACCAGGATCATCACTTTTCTTTCCCTCCCGTTTTTTCTTGTGGGTCAGTCCTTTCCTCCCTCAACCTCCTCTCAACTCTTCATTAC
>VYZP01029649.1:0-13067 GCA_013400635.1 Hypocryptadius cinnamomeus
CAGCTACTTATGTTTCCCCACTGTGCCTTCCAGCAGATAACAGGTTTATATCCAGCAGATAACAGGAGGTACTATGTCCTTCAGTAATAGAGATTGAGTCTCTTCATGGATATCTGTCAGCTACTTATGTTTCCCCACTGTGCCTTCCCTCCAATTACTCTCCAAAAACATGTGTGCAATTATGCCATGTGATTCAGAGTGTAATGGCTTACATGCCCTGATTGCCTCACTTAAAAANGTGTAATGGCTTACATGCCCTGATTGCCTCACTTAAAAAAAAAAAAATATTAAAAAAATAAAGAAAAATCTGTGATTTTTCATTGGTCATATCAGAAAGATTTTCTTCAGCTGGATTACTTTTGTGTTCCACTTTTTGTATTCAGCTTCAAGTTTCAAGTCAAAATGAACCCCAAATAACAAAAATCTCTGAGTCCCACATGGTTTCAATACAAAATCATGTTCTGAGTTTGTTTCAAAATAGGCCCAGGTTAGTTCAAAAGATTCATGGACCTTGGCAAACTTTTCAAGGAGCATGATTTAAGTTTCTGTGTTTGTACTGTGTGGTTTTATTGTTTCTCATGGTCTTAGTTAGGAATATAGCATGGATTCACTATACATCAGCTATGCTGATATCTGGCCTGCATTTGATGGTTGATGCTCATGTTTTGGTTCATATCTACCACTATTCCTATATGCACAGCTGAGCACTTGTTTAATCTAAAAGATTGACTTTCCTTAGATCAATTAAGAATTTGATTTCACTTGTAAAATAAACACGTTCAGAATTACAGATGGAGAAAAAGACATCTAAGGTCAAAGAACTTTGGAACTTGGCAGATCCTCAGAGGAACTATATCAAAGAAACAAGTATAAACTCTTTAAATATGGAAAGAAGGCTAGTAATTTGAGTTAGAGACAGATTTTGTTGAATTACGAGCTTTTCAGAGCCTTTGAAAAAGGGAGGAAGATGGAGAATGATCCATTTCCATCCTCTTTCCTGGTCTGCTTAATTTCTTGGGATGCAATGGCACGATGTGGGATACACAGAGGTAAATAATACTTTCTGATTTTAATGTTGCCAAACTAGAGTTTACCCAGGTTCTTAATTCATGATCTTGAATATCAGCCAGATGTTTGAGATATTTTTATTCATCCCACAGAATGTGTTGAATATTACTGCATCACTGGAAAGATCTATATTCTGAAAGTTGGACTCTGATCCAGATTTTCTACCTGTTTGGGTGGGTTTTAGATTTTGCTTCATAATTAGGGTTATTAGGAGAGATTCACTGATAATGATTTGCATTGCTATATTCCAAGTTGTTTCCTAAACTGAACCAGAACTCAGCATAAAGAAGCACCGGTTTGCTTTTCAGTTTCTGCATTTCTGTTTTTTGATATCACGTTTCCTTCCAGTCAGTGCTCTGCCGTTTAGGTACTACTTCAGCAAGAAAATATGAGAAATAAAATAAGAGTGAAATAAATCTATTTTCGTCTCATTTCTCTCTGCCATTCACAGATGTCAAGTGAATACAATAGCTCTTTGAGATGACGGACCCATGTGGGGCAGTAGCTCCAGTGACCCGAACACCATGGTGTACAGTTCTGCAAAGATTCCATAGCAACTGCAGAAAAAAATGGTAAAAGCTTGGCACAAAGGTATACTTTCAAAAGCACCCCTTTATTTATATAAGCATGCGAACACATTCCTTGAGATAGCTCAGAAGCTGGAGATTTTGAGGTCTCACTGAACAGTGTGTCAGTCATTACTCAGCATGGAGATGCATTTTCAGCATTGGCTGTAGCTCGTGCAAGCAGGAGGACTGCGTGTTAAGGGCCTTGTCCCTGTGGTGTAGCTAAAATCACCAAATCACCTCCTCCTGGCTCAGCTGGAAGCAGTGCTTCTCTCTGCCTGGCTCAGATTTCTGCTTATGTTTTCAGTTGTAACTGGCTGAAAATGTTCTATTTTATTTTATTTTTTTTTGCATCAGTGAATAGGGTTTCAGCAGCAGTTACATTTGTCAAAAGGAAATGTAGAGTTGGAGCTCCTCAAAAGAAGAACCCTTATCTTAAGCAGTTTCCAAACACAACTTTTTTGCTCTGTTTTGGAAATTTCATAAGAGTTTCTGGATCAGTTTCTGGGTCTTAACCTGTGTGTCTGTTTATGCAAAGAGGCATTTCAACTCTGAGTATGTAAAAGGCATGACCATGGACTCGCAATCAAAACCAAAAGGGCAACACCTCTGAATTAAAACCTGTGTGATCTCAAACACTTCTGGCAGCTGACGAACCTAGAGAGAAATTGAACAATATCAACAGTTTGTCTCCTTAAATGCGAGCTCAGGGCCACCTTGCAGTTTGGAAATGGTAAAGTTTGAATCCACACTTTACTGAATAGTCTCTGAAATCTCAAAGGCATAATCCTAAAAATCTTTTTCCAGTGGAAGCCGTGGTCACTCCAGAGCTTGTCACACCCTTTGGCAGCAGCGCACAGAGGCCCGGCACTGAGCAGACCACCCTATTTCCTGGAAGCCATTTACTGCTGCAAGCCACAGGAGACATAAAACTCTTTCTAGAGTGCCTGGAAAAATGTAGATCTAACCCTATTTTTTGTCACCCTTAGCTGGGTTTGGTGAGAATTTGCTTAGCTAAACTGGCAAAACTACAACATATTTTTTCTTCTAAGAAAAAAATTCAGGGGAGAAAAAGGATTGTAGGTTTACATAAAAGTGGATTAGAAATGCATATCTCTATTTTCACCGGGATAAATACAAGCAAAATATATCCTGATACTTTATTAATTTTCCGTTTTATTTCAAGCTGCTCAATATTTTCTGTTCAAAAGTAGTTTCAAGCCGGTGAAGATTCATTAAAACATCTTAATGGCAGTTTAAGAGTACTTTATGAACTATATTATTATTTATTATTAATCACATGTTGGTGAACTGAGAATTCAAGAGGTCAAATACAGTTGGCATTTAATAGCTGTTTCTCACTAAAAAGATCATCTTTTAAGCAGACTCAGTTTGTAATGAAAATTAATTTTCAGTTGAGCTGTTATCAGTTTGGGAATGTTTGACTCCCACAAGCTGAGGAGGGAATGTGGAGGGAACATTGACAACCAGCTGAAATTCTTTATTGCCTTCCTGTGTGATGTACATTTGGTTTCCCCAGGATAATTAGTGTCATGCTTGTCAGCAGTACATAAAACAAGGCAACCCTTTTTTTACCCTTCTTTTATGTGCCTGGAACCCCACCAGTTTCTAATATCTCAGGATCCAACAGAGTGCTTGTAGCCTTTACCATGAATGCATTTGGTGCTTCTGTGGTCTATGTCCTCAGAGAATCTCAAAACATTTTATGTATGCCCATGATTCAGTGGACTCCGTAGTATTCCCAGGAAGTAAAATAAATTAAAAAACATAAATCCCTTGATTTGGAGAATAATGTGTCAAAGGACCCTGTTAGCTGTGCTCATTAAAACAGCACAAATTCCGAAATCCAGAGCGAGCCATGTGCACCTCCTGCTCTCCAGCCTCCCTGCTGTGTGAGCTGTTAGTCTTCACAGATGCTGATGTGGCTTCCTTGCCTGTCCTCTGCACTGTATTACCTTTATTGGCTGTAGGACACCAGAGTGGATTTCCTCATGTAATTGTGGGTTTATGTCCTTCAGCACAGGTTGCTTTTCTTCATGTATTGGCTCTCCATCCTTATGTCCCTGAGAGCAGTTTCTGAGCTAATGCTTTAATAAATTCACATTTTGGTATACCAGAGTCTTTCTAACAGGAAAAGATGCAAATAGAGATAAAATACTGAAGGCAAACATCTCAAAGACAACAGAGAAACACAAAGGAATAGATGACATCTCTTGTAGGAACATTTCTTAAAAGGATTCAAAAGTTTCTGGAACCTTTACTTCTCACCAAATTCATTCCATGTGTGTGCTCACAAGCATCTATTTTCAAAGTAATGCGTAAAATCACAGGTGCTTCAGGTTGTTAAAGAGGATATTTTTACAAATGCAGATGGAAGCCTGGATCTGTATATTTCAGGTTAGCCAAACTCTCACATCTCCAGGCATAGGGCAGAAATAAGAATGGCTCTGAGCACTGTGTCGTGGAGGCATCCATGACTTAGGCTCCCAGTCAGTGCAGTGAACGAGTTTTACTGACACAAACACAGTGAGTTATTGGGCTTTTACGCCTGCCCAGTGAGCAGAGTTACGGGTGCAGGTGGCAGTTTCAAGGTGGAGGCCATGCCTCGCTGTGGTCATGGAGCCATGCAGCGCTGCTCCTCATGCCAGAGTGTGCCAGGCTCTGGCGGGGCGTTCGCTCTAAGCCACAGGTGTTCTGCACTGTGCAAAGCCTCCACAGATCAATCACAAATGTTTCTGTTACTATAAAGAGGATTAAAAGGATTTTTAAACGTAGTGGGTTGGCCAGACTGCTGGTGAGATTGCCAGCATTTAGCAAAAGAGGGGGAGGCCAGAGTAGCGGGGTGGAGCGAGGGCTCTGGGGAAGCCACATGGTTCCTTTCAGGGGGGTTTTACGATCCTAATGTGGATGTGTAGCACTTTCAACTGGAACTCATTAAGAATTCATGGAGCAGAAAATGTGAGATGCTCTGGAAATGAGGGCTTTGAAAGTCCAAATGTGATCTGTAAATAAAGTAGAGTGGGTATTCAATTTTGGCTATTAACTATCTCAGAATATTTTCTCAGATCCACAGATCAGGCTTTCAACTAAAAACCTACTTCTAAAAACAAAAGGAGAAATAAAAGGAATTCCATAGACTCCTAAGGCAGAGAGCAGATAAAGAGCATAATCAGATACTGTATGTCTCAAAAACATGAGAGCTTATTGATTAGAAGTGCTAAACAGTGCTATTCATTCTGGCTCTGATTGAGCAATGTACCAAAGCATGTGTTTATCTTTAGGCATGTTTTGAAATCCCATTGACTTCAATCACCATTGACCCCTGTTACTAAAATGGGACCCTTGGGAAGACACAGCTTTCCTAAATATTATGTGTATAAACAGGAGAATCAGGAACACCCACACTTGAGAAAGGCAGCAGCTTAAGCAGAACTGACCGGGATCACTTAGAAGTTAACTTCTAACTTTATCTGCTACAAATAGGTGGTGCTGGAGCTGTCAGTCATTCATCACTGTATTTTGTGGAGCCAAGACCTTTGTAAGAGAACATTTTATCTACTATATTCATTTGAGGCCCTCTGTAGAGAAAGTCCTCATTCTCTTCATTCCTCATTGCTGCCTTAGGACACGGACACCAAGTCATTTCAAGAGTTTGGGGGTAAGTGTATCAGTGTAAGTGAAATGTTGGCCTAGCTTTATAGTGAGGCCCTTTCAGGAGCAAAAGTGCAGCTGTGTTGTCAGCAGCTGAATACCAGATGAAGTAACATCACCTAGTTTGCAGTCTTGTTCTCTTCTTTTGCAGGTGCAATTTTGTGTTGGTGTTTAAATGCAGCCACAATATTTACCCTAGCTATGGTAATTTTCCATTGGAAACTTGGACTTTTCTGCCAGAAGTAATTTGAGCATAGTGATCTTTTCTCCTTTGTCTTCTGTGTAGAATTTGGTGAATATTGATGTTACTGAAATTTTTACTCAGAACTCTTCAAGGATAGCAGTCCAATCCATTATTTCAACAGTGCAATAATAAAAAATAAATGTTTGCCAGCAACATATCAATCAAAAGTTGGGATCAAATAGTGAGGAACATTTGCAGCAGATCTAGAGAAAGCAAAGCCTTTTTATGCACCAGGTCACTCAGTTCACGACACAATTTAGTCTAAAGAAATCAAGAGTATTAAATCTGAGAATAATAAATCAAAAAAGGGAATATGGTCTCTCCGGCTTATGGGAACACCTGTTAAAAGTAAACTGAAGTTAAACAAGCAACTCTCAGAGGAACTGATTATTGCCCATAATTTTTGATGGTGGTTTTTCCACTTAAAAGAAACACTTAGCAGCTTTCAAGAACATGTTAAAAATTACAATTTTAATGCAAATTTTACAATTTTAATGCAAATATTGGTCTCTCTGGTAAGTCTCCTCAGTTCCTGCAAGGGGTGAGGGTTATAAAACATATGAAAAAACTTGAAAAACTCTGAGGACTGGGCAGATACAATGGGAACTAGCTGGTGTTTCACTGAGATTTCACCAGCATTTGGGTAGGTCAAGAGCTCACATAGTCTTAACAGAAAAATAGCTACTGGAAAGAAGAACACGGGTAGCTGATGCCTCAGTGAGCTGATAACTCCTTGAAACATTATGAAATTTGATTTTTACATGCAAAATATTCTGAAGTTCTTAAAAGTATATGAAAAAGAAAGAAGAATTCGAATGCTAAAAGTGGTGGTTTGAGTATAAGCAAATTTACAGTGCACATCAAATATGAAAATTGCTTTCCAGTTCAGGTGACTTGGCATATATCTACTTACACATTTGGGGAGTGCCTAATATTGGCTTGTCTAGAAGAAATTTTGTCTTAAATTTAATAGGTTTCATGTTTGGATATCTTCAATACTAAAATTTCATGACTACTGCAATGGTTAGAAAAAGTTCGTTTACATCAGTTTTGTAGTGATTAACTTGTTATAACTGAATGTTAATGTTTTAGTTTGCTGGGAGATTATGACTGCATTGGGTGAGAAAAATTTCTAGCTCAAGATTTTAAGCCCATAAAGTCATTGAAAAATATGTCGGGATAGAGTTTTCAAAGATAACTGGAAATCCCGTTCCAATTCACAGAAATTCAATAAGGTGCCTGGAGATGTTAATGCTATACCCTGAAAAAAGCCATATTAAAATTATCATTGTCTAGTTTCTGGGGTACTGTTTGCCTCTTGTAACTACACCCATCCCTGATAAATAGCCATAATGGGCCTTCTGTAAATCCGTCCTAAATAAGACCCCTTTTTCTCTCTCATTTTAGCACTTAGTTCTTTCCCCAACACAGAATCTGGTTATATCTTGGAAAATGTGAACTGATAAATTTCTGAATTATCAGTACTGCACTTTAAATATTTCAACTTTGTATTTTATCTTGCTCTTTAATAGAATTGTCCTTCTCATATGAGCTCCTTTCAATGGCTTAACATTACATCACAACATTCAGATGCTCTGACTTTACCTGCAGGATGTTGTGTTCATCATCTCATACCTGCCTTATCTTTTATTTCCCACTTGTGTATTCTGCTCTGAATTCTCCCAGATAGATTAATCTCATTCATTACCCTTTTCTGCATCTTGGATTTGCTTCTTTGTGCTGCTCCTTGCTCTTGGGTTACTCACTGGTATATGCCATCATGTTTGGGGTAGCTCAGCTAAAATCTTGTGTCCCTTAGCAAACTCTTTTTCCCATAAAATACAAGTCTTATCAAATGGCTCACAAAGCACAAACTAAATTTCTTTTACATCTCAATTCTTGGCAGAAGAAAAAAAAGCAATAGGAAGAATTGTAATTAAAACAGGAATGTTTCTATATTTTTGTTATGGATAGTTATTTAACATAAGGTCTTTTTTTGCCACACTTGCTGAACCTGGACATTTTAAGAAACACTAAAAAGCTTCACAAAATAAAATGTACTGTCTTCACAGGTGATAAATATGCCCCTGAATACTTCAGTTCTTGGTGAAAAAGCTTTAGCTTCACTAAAATTAGAAGAGGTGATCCTCACTTTGGATCAACCCAGATGGAAACAACTGTGCTAATTTTACATGGCCTTCCCACAGCTGGCAGAGTCCACAAAGTGCCCAGAAACCTGTCCTCTGAGGCTGGGAATCCGGCTGAGCAAACAGGGCAGAGTTATGTCCCTTCTGACAGGTGAGTCAGAGGCATAACCATGGTGACAGCAGTGAGGTGTCTGTATGTTCTTCCTTCTGCTGGGTTTTGAAAGAAAATTAGGATGATGTGAAGGCATAAATACTGCCTTGTGTTTTCCAAATAGACCAGAAACAGCTAATACAATGTTGTTGGAAAGGCTGCTGAGGTTCTTAAAGGGTTTTGTACAACCAGGGTGCTCTGTGTTGTGCTCTTTATCATTAAGAGGCATTTCTTACTTTCTTGGTGAATGAGATCTCTCATACAAACTGTTCCACTGGAAGATTGCTGTGAAAAAAATGTAGCAAGGGCAAAAGGAAACCGCAGGTCCTTCAAACTAATGCCAAGGTGCAGTATTCTAAAGTATTGCCTAAAGTATTGCCTTCTCTAAAGAGAAGAGACAGTTCTGGCTCCGCACCTTAGTCATCTCTGAAGACCAAATGCTGTGAAGGAGAATGGGATGTATTTTGGAGTCAGATGCTGACATACTTGGTGCCATGTAGGGATTCTTTACTTTCCCAAGCTGAACTTCTTGCTACTCCATTTGCACATCTAAAAATGGCCTAAGTGTTGGAATCAAAGTCAATATTTTGTTGTTTTTTTTAAGAAGATCTAGCAAGGTAGGACTCCTTGCAGCACCCAAGTTTTAAGTAGCACTCTCAGATTTTCTTGCTGGTCCTGACACCTTGACTGAGAGTGCATACCTCCAAGGATGACAAGCTGGGAGCTTTTGTCTATGATCACCCCAAAAATCTGGGGTGCTGTTGCTCAGCCACACACTGGGTGGAAGCCATCAGAGTTCATAATCCCCTAGGAGCTGTGACAGTGCACAAGGGGGAGCATCCATGCTTTTTCTGGTCTCCCATCATGAAGCCTACCTTTAGCCTCTTGGTTTGGGGTGCTGTCCCAAGGAATGGAACCACCCTTTCCCTCTTTCTTTGGACTGGTGAGGGAGCAGGGTTGCAGGGCGAGCTCTGGGATGCCAGGCTGGGACACTCGGTGCTGCTGGGCCCCTTTCCTGTCACCAGGAAAACATGTTTTCCAGTTCTTTCTTAAACACAATCAGCGCCCATAGCAACTGGGTGCCTTAAAATGTATTTATTACAGCTCCAGAGAAAACAGTAGTTTGCTTTTATATATGGACACCATAGTGACATAACAGTAAACTTACAGCAATTCTCTGTGTTGCTGCATTTACAGTGGTTGCCTCAGGAACTGCAAATAAAGTCACATGTTTTATTTGAGCATTTGAAAAGGGTCACTGTGAAGTAACTGAGACCAAAAATGCAAGCTTTGGTAGGAAAGGATAGAAAGTCTACAAAAGGCTCCATTAACAGGAGTGGTTTTGAGATTTTAAAAAGGCAAAGGTAAGTTAGAACTTTTAAAAAATAATTTTGCTGTTCCCCTGCAGCATTTGCAGTCCATCACCAAGGGTGTTGTATTAGTCAGACCACTAGCAAGGGAAGGAGAAGCAAAGCTCATTATGTCTTTTCAGCTTTTTGGCTGTACAAAAATGTCAACAGCATTACTGTAAAAAAGTGAGTATGATTTGTTCAACACTATAATTTTCAAACTTTGAATGTCATCAACTCAAAGCAAAAAAAAAAAAGGAAAGATCTCAGAGTGCTGAGTTTAACCAAAGCTCTTTTTTTGCCCAGGTTTCACAAATATGATGAACGTGTAGCGTAGTATTTTTTCATATTTGAATGCTTCGGTGGTTTGATTAAAAGAGAGAAATCTGTGAACTACACTGAAGAACATTTAATATTTCCATAATACAGCCATTGTCCATCTGACTTCAGGATGCGCTCCAGACCACATTCCATTTGGTTTGCTAGTTCTAAATCCACAACAAGTGTCCTAAATGTCAAGTGTATAGGTGTTACTATGATCTGAAAGCAGACCTGGTTCACCAGATTTTAGGGAAGTTTTTAGTTACTTCATACTTCTTGTTGGTGGACTTGCACTTCCACCAGTTCCTGCCAAAGAGTTGCATTAGGTCCGAAGATTTAAATGGACATGTCTGAGGGAACAAGATCTTAGCAACTCCCAGAAAGCAGGATTCTAAAATAAGAACTTTGACATTTTGAAGAAATTCATATGTGTTTTAGACTGGATCCATTCTACAGAAGATTTGCATTTGAGTAATCCAGGCTGAAGAATGAATAGATTTGTAATCTTTATGTGCAGAGATGTATTAAGTGTTAATGAACACTGCACTTTGATACATGGCTGCATTAAAAATAGCAATTACCAAGAAACAGATTTCACACATTCCAAGGAAAAAACAGCTTCTGCTCTTGTTTTGCAGAGTGTTTGTAGAATATAATTTAATATAGTTCTAAATGAAGGAAAATCTATCCATTGCAGAGGTAGAAGCTGCGTTTTCCTCCTACAGTATGAATTTAAAGATCCTAATGCTTTACAATATCCATAGCACATCCTCAAACTGACTGCGTAAAGACGCATAAGAGATTAATTGGCCACCCACTTCTTCAAACTTCACATTGCTGATAATTAAGCATGTGGAAAGAACAGCAAGGTTTAATGACCTTATTGGTGTAAACTGTCCTGTAATTATCTGAACTAGCCACACATTAGTCTCTTCTGCAAGGACCAGATACATGAGTTTCCTTTCTGCTCCAAGAAGGAAAGACAGGAGTTTCAGACCACCCATTGAGCTGTCTCCCTGTGATGTTTAGGGCTGTTTCCCCATTTGATGATAAAACCATAAGGTATTTGTGTTCCACTGTGAGGACGTGTGGCACTATTTTAGAAAACGCTTGTGTAACTTTGACCACTGAAATATACAGTTAAAAATAGGCCAGCATTCCAGAAATGCCTTATTCCTCCGCATCCACAATGGTTTTATCATGCAAATTTCAGAGAAATTCTGGCAAGGAAATAAATCTCTTGATTTCTTATAACTACAGAGGGAACAGGGGTTGCTTGGGAGGCAGGAGACATTTGGGGATGCAGGTATAAGTCAACAGATATTGCACCTCTTTGCACAGATAATAATATTTTAAATATTCATCTCACATGGGAAACAAAAAATCCAGGGGGAGTCACCTAAAAAAAGAAGATCAAAAGAAAAACAAAAATATCCATGGATGAAACATAAAACCAGAAGGTGATAAAATAATTACAGATACTCCAATTGGTAAGTTTGTTAGAAGTCACTGAAAGTTTTAGGAGGTCTGCTTAAGCTCTGTTTACTTCAGGGCTTTTCATTATCTCCATGGGAAAAAGACAGAGTTGAAAAAGTATGTTACAGAAAACAGTCAAAAGGCCTCAGCTGTCCTTTCAACACTTGCATTATTTTTAATAATGGAAAAAGAGAGGAAGAGGGGGTTAAGGAAAAAAAAAGAAGTCAGTAAATTATAGTTTGTTTCTTTTAGAATAGAACTGGTTTTGAAGTTGTTCTTTCCTCTTCCTCTCTGCATTCATTATATAAATTTTTCCCTCTCTTCATTGTGCATTGGCATGTGCTGCATTTTGTTGTGAAAGATGCACAGCCTTTTTCTTGTCTTGATTCTGAAGGTTCCAGAGTTAATACTCAGCTTCCTAGCAGTGAATGCCACTGGAAGTATTCTAACTGCCAGAAATGTCGTGGTGTGCCAGCTGTGCATCCCTTTTGTTTCTTCCTGCTCTTGTGTATCTTTTGTGATGACAAGGAGGCAGCATAATCTCCCCTGCACCAAGCAGGACCAAGATTCAGGCTTGACTGCCCGAAAAGGTCTGACTCTGGGGAACTCTATGTCCTTTCCACACCTGTATTATAGAATTATAAAATCATAGAATGGCTTGAATTGGAAAGGACCTTAAAGACCACCTCGTTCCACCCCTTATTCCTAAAGAGAGAGATCTTTATGAACACCATACAAGTCCCAGTGAAGCAGCTGTTGTAATAAGAACTGCATAAAGAATTAAAAACCTACATGATGCTGCCTAAAGCACTTATACAAAACATGTCTGTTAGGATGTGATTCAGAAAAGCTTTAGGTTTTGAAATTAAGGTAGGAACTGAGCAGAGCAGAAAAAGCAAAGAAAAAAATACGTGGACCAAAATCACAGGTATGTTGAATAATGAGCAGGAATGATGTCTGGAAACATGACACCCTTTCTTCAGGTGGTGTCATTCAGGATGAGTGATCGGACTGTGCATGTGCTTGGAGTAGACAAAGGAAAGGAGGTCAAATCAAGCATCATGGGCATGAAGGAAGATGGAAACAAAACTTGTGTATGTAGAAGATTGAATAGGATGGAGATAAACACTGTGGGATTTTACAAACAAAGATAAGAAGTTTATTTTTCATACAGTAATGGGAAAATAATTAATAAAAGAATGCAACAAGAAGAGTGCAATCAGGCCAAGTCACGAATAGGATTCTACCAGCAGTGATTGAAGTGGATGGAAAGAGAGTGCAGAACTATGACAATGTTTATACTCTCCAGAAGATGAAACTTGCATTCCAAATGAAAACACAAGGAATTACAACTTTCTGGGCAGACAGGAAAAGAAGAGAAATATTTGGTACAGAAACAGAAGTGGCAAGACAGGGAGGTGGCGTGCTGTTGAAGCATCTTGTTTTCTGGCTCTAGGACCTCATTGGAAATGCTGACTGTAGTCTCTTCACAACCAATGAATCTATTGCTCTCCATTGGGATATTTCACTGGATTCCCTGTCAAAAAAAAGCCCTAAATATTGTTTTGTAAAATGAAGGCAGTAATGCAGACCATTATTGTAAGCCAGTCTGATACAGTATCATTAATTCTTTTTTTTCCCATTATTTATTTTTTTTTACAGCATAAACCCTTTTAATGAATACATCCAGAAAAATCAGGATGAATAATAATTCTGGTTATTCTGCTTTTGTCTGCTCCTCAGTTCATCAGAAAAAAGATCTATCACAAAAATGTTTCATTATGTAATAAATTCTACTTGACCATTTTTACTCTTCATCTCACATGTAGAGCAGTACCAAATAGTAAAAGGAAGTTATGGGTTCCAGTAATACAGGTGTATGAGGAAATATCAGAAGAATTCTTCCACAATTTGCTTGAGAAAAGAGGTGAGTGTAATCTTTCCAATTGTTTGCTGGAACAACCATGTTAGTGCTGCAGTGTTAGTACATCTAAATATCTGTATTGCATGATTGCACATATGTGGAACAAATACAGTGTGTAAGTGTGCTAAAAAGCCTTGGGGATTTTTTTT
>VYZP01029652.1:3145-39634 GCA_013400635.1 Hypocryptadius cinnamomeus
AGTAAGAAGTAGTGTACTTGATAAAACAGTATTACAGTCTAAAAAGATAAAAACCCCACAAAAATATGAAGACCTGTGACACAATCTCTTTCTATCATCTTTATTAATATATTAATGTAATTACAGTAAATATATGTTATTTAATATTATTGATTTAATATTCTATAACTAAAATATTTTAAGCAATATCTTATTTTCAATAAATATTTTCAGTATATTTTATGAATGTAATATGTTCTGTGGTAACTGTTTTTGTTCTTCATGACATTTCTAGAATACGTATCAATAATAAATGTTGGCAAAGCATCTGGAATGTCCATGAAAATAGGATTTTCTGTATCTTATTTTTTTTTATTTTGGTCAGTAATACAGAATATTACAATAAAAAATAGGTTGAGACAACTAGAGAATTATTAGTGGAGTATAAAAACAATTAAATTCTCTTACAAAATGTTGGAATGTCTTGGACAGGATTAAATCCCAGAAAAAAAAATTAAAAATTACTTTGACTGTTTTACTTTGTACTCTCTTTGTGGTTTTATTCTGGATACAGAGGAGAAGAACTTCTATGATAGAAGTCTAAGTGCCACTTACTGACAAACTCAGGATTACCCACAGGATTTTTGCCATTTGATTAGTAAAAGGAGTTAAGTGTTAATAAATTTCAGGCCTCTGCCTTATTGTTTCAAATAAAAGATCTCTAAGTACAGAATCCAAAATGCAGACAGGAGGTAGTAAATTGCCTGTATGCCTTTCAGGTGTGATGATGTCATGCTTTACTTTTAAGTCATTGAATGTATTAATACTACTTGTTTTGTAGTCTTTTTGCAGTGAATCATTAGCATTATTACTATTTCAGACATAGTAAAATCACACATCAACACATAGTAAAGGGGGGAAAAAATTCCATTCTCCATTCAGAACAATTTCCTATGATAATACAAATGTTAGCCAGGACAGATCTTTGAAATGGATACCAATTCTTTAAATTCTTTCCTGTCTGTTTCAGGAAATAGTAAGATCCCATTGATAATGAGGTACAATGTGTCTAAAGTTCACTTCTAAACACTTGGCTCTTTGCTGTGAAAGTCATCTGCATTCCCTTTATAATTCTCAGCCACCAGAGATCTGTGTAATCTGGGAGATCTGATCCAATATCATTCGGAACAATCCTTGATAATAGTTTCACCATTCAATCAATGAAAGAACTAAAGCTTCCTGCTTGTGTCTTCTTAAAAAAAATCGTGAGGCAGGGGAATAAGACTTTGGCTTATGGGTTTCGAGATTTTGTTGTTTGCAAATTCAAGTTCTTAATCAAGGCGAACAAATGGCATCTGTTTGTTATCATCCTTCCTACAGAAGACAAAGGCTTCAGTCCCTATGGTACTGACTGCTGGCCCCAAGTGGCTGCTGGATGTGACTTGGCAAGGAGTAGAAGACAACAAAAACAACTGCATTGTGTACAGCAAAGGTAAACACAAACTGATTTTTTTCTTTACTTTCTTGTGTAAGTTACTGAGATAAATATGTACCTGTTGCAGGCTAGGAAAATTAATACTAAGTCTCCCCTTAATGTCAGGTTTTGTTCACATTTTTCTTCCATGTTCTGGTTTTGCATTTTTCTTCTTTTAGTGATATAAAAACCCACATGGAACCTGTAGTTTATTAAATGCTTTATAAACACTGAAGGACATCAGCTGGCATAAAACATACTATCCATTTCTCTCTAAGAGTCAGTGCTCTGGGAAGCATCAGTGAAACCTATACACTTTGAATAGGTGAATTCTTTTTGACTTTTTTTTTGGGAATACTGGATATCATTTCTCTATTTTACATTACATTGTGGACTAACTGAAATCCAGTTTCATATGAAGAATGAGAATTTGATTGGACTATGAAAAGACTTTATGTCATCATGGTAGCATAACATAAATGCAACTGGGTTTCAGGCTTGTTACCTCTGACATTACAGTCTCTGCATGGCAGCATGATGTGATGATGCTTCACTGGAGTGTATTGGTGAGTGGCAATGGATGTCACTTGTGTCTTATGTGAATTTTCAGATTTGTTCAAGTCAGTATGAGTTCTTACAAGGCTGCCTGCCAAAGATGCTTTATCTAACCCACCACATCTAATAACTTCTTTGGTTCAAGATGTGCAGGTTTTTGTCTTGCATCTCAAAACAACACAAAGAGCCTTGGTTTCAGTCCATAGCACCATGGACTATGCACCACTCTGGTGCAGCCACTGTGAAAGCTTTCTAATGCAGCTACAGAATCATTACAATATGTTTAAAAAGAGAAACAAAACACCACTTGAATACATGGAACAAAAATAATTCAGTGTAGCTGTGTTCGGCATTTACCCTACAGATCAGGTTGCAAAACTATGATTTTTCGTCCTTGTATTTCAATCACCAATCTCAGCACTTTGTGAATACTTTAGAACGTACACTGTTCTTGTTTAATTTCTTTTAGGTTTTATTTCTAACCAAACAGACCTACTGAGATCAAAGATTTGTTTGCTGAGGCAACCTAGTGACCATTTCAGCATACAAGCATCCAGGCAAATAAGCACCCATATCAATATATTAACATACAAAAACACTAATCATAACATCAAAGACTCCTAAAAACTTACTAGAAACAATTACAACTTGTTCCTATAATCATTGCAATTTATACACTTATAAGAGGATTGCCTTTAAACTGCCACAAGCCTTTGAAAGTTGAAACGCTGAAAACAGGGAATTTGCATGTTAAAAATGAGTCGCACACCAGGGTCTTATAAATTCTTTCTCTTATAATTACAGAATGTCAACACATTCATTCTGCAACCTGAAACACCTGCAGTACTAGAGAACTGGGCTCAGATCTAAAAAGGGTTGAGCTGCCCTCCCTTCACAGCTTGCTGATTGCAGCCCATGTGGAAGAAGCAGCAAAGTATCAAACACACTGAAGCTTTTTGCATTAATCTAGAGCTGCATTCATAATGCATAATATTCATAATATTGAATACACACAGGCAAACTTTTCTGCAAAAACTTCTTATTGTAATGGGAACCTGCTTTTACTCTAAAACGTAGCTCCTATCTTTCTGTAGTTATAGTAATACTTAGCACATATTTAGCAGTTGGACTTTTCATCTTCAAACTACTTTACAAGCATTAACTAATTCATTAGACAGTTTTGGTCCTGTCTGATTTGTTCCATTGAAATACAACGGGGGGTTTTTTTCAAATAGTAAGGACTTTCTTCAGTTTGATGCAATCTGATTAACCCAAAATATTAGTATTTTCATTCAAAGGTGATGGATTTTGTTTCACTGATCATGCCAGTTATTTTAGTACTTGGTTAACAAGGTATGGTGAGACAGTTGACAGTACTCAAGGTGAATTCTATCGTCTCTATCACAGATGCATATTATAACTAAAGTTGAGCATAAATTTGAGGATAAATACATGTTAAAAACCTTCTGCTTCACTAAACTAATGCAGGAAGTAAGTTGTAGATATGCTTTGCTTTCACTGTGTTCTGTTCCTCTCTTTGTGCTCTGAGGTGGCTGCTCTGTCGGTCATTAAGCATCTACCCTTGCCTTGAGCTCTGTTGGGATTTTTGTACTAGAAAGATTAATTGGCTTGGATCACAAAACAATGTCAAATAGAAGATGGTAAAATAAATAAATAGAATAATGCTTCTCCCTTCAATTTGTATCTCATCATTCCAGATTACATTTCTTTGATTTGTGTTAGCTTTCTGTCTCCTATAGCGCCATTACTTCTAATGAAATGGTGTCAGCTGGCATGTAGCTGTAATTCGATGTTATGTTGTAGTTGCATGTGTATAATTTTGTTAGTTTGCTTAGCAATACGTTGTTATTTCTGAAAGCAATTAGCTGAACAAATGTGTGGAATTGTCCATGTAGCAGATTTGGTCACCTGGGAGCTGTTTTCCATACTAAACTCAAGATGAGATGAGTGGAGTAAATTGGCACATTTCTAAGACGAAGATAAGTTTAGAATTGGCTAACAGTACATAGTACTGGTTGATCAGTTGCTGACTCAGAAGCACATGCCATATTTCCTTTTAGCTCATTACAGAGATATCTTTGAGAGCAGAATTTTCCCCAGATCCTTCAGGAGAACATAGGAATGTCAGTCTGATTTCCAATTCACTAGGGGCTGTGAGCACTGTAGTCACCCACATATTGCACACAGAATACTCGCAGGGACAGGAGCCTAGAGTGTAGGTTCTATTGAAAGAGAATTTGAGCTGCCTAAGTCCCTATTTGCCTTCAATACTCTCCTTCTCTGTGTAAAATGCATCATATTTTCCCTAGACAAACAAACAAAGCATATGTGTGCATATATATGTGCATATTTATTTATTTATTTATTATTTATGATGCACACATATACGATTATATTTCTAAATTATTGCAGTGCAATCACAAGTTTTCTATCTTCTGTACAAATCTTTAGATAATGAAACCAGTTATTTATAATCACGCATCAGAGTACATTCAAAGTGAATAGCTATGGAATAAACATTCAGTACTTGAAATAAGTGCTGTTCTAATTATTCAGTTTCATCTAGGATCACTACCTGTATTTTTTATAACTACATTTCTCCAATACTAGGACAAGTTAGAAAAGAGAAAGGCAGTTCATTAGGGATAGTTAATTATTATTCCATTTTACAAATTCTGATACAAGCTGGATACTCAGGACACATGCCATTATTTCATTCCATTTTCTTAAAGGAAACTTTTACTACTGTGATTGCATTCAAAAGGAATGCTGGTTTTGTTTTAATATTTATCATAAAATTCTCACTTGTTTCAAAAATTGACTTTCAGAAAGTCTATTCAGTAATTTGAGATATGTCCTACAAACTGAGATTTAAGAGACAGATTTTATGAATTAAAACTTATTTAGAAATATATGTTCTTTAAAAGAAAAAAAGCTTCAGCATAATTCATTCAAGTTGCAGTGGTAGGAAGTATTAATGCATGAACTGTATCATCATTGCTACATTGTGTGCTTTAGAAGCATTTTTGCCTAACAGAGTTGTGCACCAGACCTAGAAAATCTTTAAGAACACAGTTAAGAGTCTCCCCACAAGCTAGGAGGAGGCTGGGATATTTATTTATTGCAAATCTTTCACTGGAACGGCAAGGATTTTAAAAAATAAATTATGACTGACCAGAACACAAACAGTGTAAAAACCACAGTTGCACAGACTAAAAGCCATGCTCATGAACAGACATTTTTCTAGACATTATTTAAGCCATTTATGTGAAATGTATGGATACCGTATGTTTAGTGGCATTGTTAAAACAGGATGTCTGTACAAATATTTAGCTGTGAGAATTATAAAATCATAAGGCGATTAAGTTAGCTAGTTGTGAAATTCCAATATTGCTTTTTAAATGACTTCAGGATATAGGAGGTGCTAAGGTTATTATCTGTTATCAGGAATACAGCGGAATTGTACGACTGGATAATAACTAAACAACTGACACAATGTAAAATTACATTATCAGTGTGTTAAAACAAAATTGCGCCCTAAAGGAGTCTACATGCCAGCTCAGAGCTGCAGTGTAATTATGCTTAACTCTGATAATTAAAATACAACGGAGATCAACAGAATCATTTTCATTAAGAAAATTATTAATGATGGTGGTATAACAGTAATTGATTGCAGAGCACCACAGGATGACTCGGTGCAGGAAAGCCAACATGTGTAACGTGTGTCTGGGCCGGTCGGGTTGCGGTGCGTCCCACTGAGCGTGCTGCCGGCCAGGTGGCAGCTGTGGGGCACGTCTCCTGCTGCAAATCCTAATTTAGGACACATGGCTTTGCAGGCTGCCCCTCAGAGGGACAGGGATGGGTGCTGGTGCACGGCATGATGGGCTGGGGTCGGCTATGGCTGCCAAAAGGGAGGTGGCTGCAGGCAGTGACTCGCACATTTTTAAGCCAGCCGTCATCTCAGTTTATGCGAGGCAGTGTTTGGTTTTGCATTTCCATTCGTGATTTACTGATGTTATTTCCTCCTCTGCCTGGCTTCATCAAGTAGTTTATGCCCTTCGTTATTTCTGAGAGGATGGAGGAGGAGGAAAAGCCCATCCTTGCCCCAGCGCGGTGGCACAGGCACTGCGTGACATCTCTGTAAGTGATTCCACAGGGTGCTCCCGTTAATTGTGCTGGTGGTGCGGACACAGGAGATCGAGGGCCATAAAAAGCCTCCATCTCTCCGTAAGTGAAATCACAGTCGGTGCCCACTGAGCGACTATAACAAAATCCTTGCTAGGGAGGATGTTGCCTGAGGGTGAGATCCGAGAATTGTCATTTTCTTTGGTGAACAAAAAAACGGGGAGCGGGGGGGAGGGAATTTCAGGGAATAGGACCTTGCTCAAACAGATGTGGCTTTTGAAAGCTGCCCAAAAAAGCCTATTCTCCAATCACAATAGAGAAGAAGCCTGCTAGGGTGGATTTACAGAATGATATTAGTTAAAATGACAGCTGCCCACACGGAAATTGTGTCATGTAGTTAATTTATTAATAGAAGCTTGAGGAAAGGCAGCACAGAGGAGAGGGCAGGGCAGAAGTCGGGGCTGGAGGCAGAGGGCTGTGCTTGACTCTTCTGGGGATTCCACTGGCTGCTGAGCCCCATAATTCACGTAAAATAAGTCAGTAAACACATAACTGGTTACTTATTTCACTGATACTGGGGTGGCTTGTTTAGCTGATGTATGTGCCATTTACTGAAAATACAAACATTGTAAAAGCGTTACATAAAACCACTAGGAAAAATTGAAGGCAGTTTTTAATTAATTTTGTTAATTTAAAGTAAACATTCTAATTTTTAACATAGAGGAAAAGTCAATTGTTGCAACAGAAGGGTACTTAAATTTTTGTTTGGTGACAGGATTATTTTTCTTGATTGTTCTGTGAGATCCTTGCTACCATATTTTCCCCAGCAAGAGAGTTTTCAGCTAGCAAATACTTTTTTTTTCCTCTGCAACTTCAAGCAATGTAATGGTACATTGCACCACAGACATACAGCATCAGGGACCCTAATGAGACAGAGGTCAAACCCCATAAGAAGTTTAAACACTGCTGCATTAGAATATGAGTGTAATTTGGTTTGGGTCAGAGAACAAGTTGTTTAGTAGGCCAAAGGTTAACTTGGGGCATATATTTTAGATTGCAAGGGGCTTTTTTCCACATCCTATTAAAAAGCAAATTGAGTAAATTTACTAAGTCTGTTCCACCTGGACAGTCAGAAAACTGCAGCATCTGCTGTCCTACAAGATGCCTCCATTAGCTACACAATGTGCGGAAGCTTTTGGTGATGCTAAAAGTTTTTGTTCCTTCTTTGTATCCACTGACAAAAAAAATCTGAGTTTTTAACAAAACACATGTGACATCCTAATATCAAAGGTCTGTGGAAGAGCTTGTTTTGGATTTCATTTACACAATGAAAAATTGCAAAGTATTTCTCAAGAGAAATATAATGTATGTGCATAATGCTTACACAGAGTAATAATATCTGCATTCACAGTCATTGGAAGAAAATGTGGGTACAGACATAAGGGCATGATTGGTAAGTAGATGTCAGGCTCCCAGTTTGGTTTTGCAGGGATGTTGAGAAGGTGGGATGCCAAATGTCACTGCTATGAGTGAAAGTATTGCAAATCAGTCTTGGTAATTTCCTTGCTGGACACAGAAGGAGAAAATATTTTGCCTCCATCACTAGTGGTTCTTGTGGCTTGTTGATGGCAGTCACAGTGTTGTGGACTTACTTCAGACACGATTCAGTTTCAGAGAACTCACAGAGCAGGACTGTACTTTTTCCTTATTTTATTTTTACCTTTGTAAATAGATCCAGTGGGGTATTTTCTGCTTTAGGGAGTTAGAGGTCAGGGCCTTGTGTATTTTATTAATATCAACAATAAAAAGGTTATTTTATGCAGATTTATGGATATGCATATAATAGCACACTGTATATTATTACATGCCCTTTAAATTCTAAGCATATAGATAATAAAGGGAAGATGACAAGAAATACCAGAATACTACTAAATTTCCACTTCTAATATGAAAATACTTTTGTTCATTATTAGTGCATTTCATTTACGTAGCAGCCAAATTATATGAGTTGTTCTCATATGTATATTGATTTGGGTCTTTTTTCTTATGTTCTTACCACTTACTGTGTAGTGTATGAAATACACTACACAGTAAGTGGTAAGAACATAAGAAAAATAATTTCATAATTTGGAATTATTTTTCATTTGAGGACATGAGGAAATAGGCAGAATACTGACATTATTTGCATGGAATTATGTTTTGCACTGAAGCTATAAAAAGCTGTAAACTGTGTCTAAAACTGACCTATGACAGCATGTTCAGGATGGAAAAGAAGTCCAGTCTGCACTTCACACTGTGACCATATGAAAAGAAACATTGCTTTATACATTGAGACCACTGGCAACAATAAATGCAAGCAGAGTGCAGAGATTTTTTTTTTTCAACGTATGTATTTCTCCCTCATTTTTCTAAGTCAATTGCAGTAGAATCAGTCATTTAGAATTTTTTTAAGAAAAATGTTGTCATTATTTTCAGGATATGAGATATATGCTAAATGTGTTTTATTTTTGATTATTTTTTTACCCATTATGCTCAGTAACTATTGAGGACTGCAATAACCTTGTGACCCCTGGGGCTCATGGTACCATTACCTCTGTCATCTTCCCTGCAAAGCAAGAGGGAAGAAAAAAGCCCCAAATTTGCTGAGCCACACATTTCAAGTTGTCGACAGCCCCATCCACAAGAAAACAGAAGAAAATATATATGCACTCTGTCCTGTCAAAAGGCTTTCACCTTATCTTGAGAGACTGTCAGGGCAGGAACATCATGGAATGGACAGGAGTCTATTAAATTAATAAGCTGCTGGATGGTGTCTGGAGAGTTATGATGCTCCATAAATCCAGTTTGATCATGGTGGACAAGGTTTAAATCTGCAGCCTCCTAATACACATCCAGGTCCTGGATTGGATTTTAAGTTTTGTGCTGGAGACACAGAGATAGTCCTGTAGCTTGTGAATTAAGATTTATCATTTTTTCATACTTTTTTTTCCCCCTATACTTCTGACAAAAATGAAAACACCTTAGGGATCCTGGCAAATGTTACAGCTTGAAATGAAAGAGCTGTTGTCAAGGTGAAACCATGACCTAGAAGCCTAATATCAAACCTGGGTCATTCTTTGCAGGCAGCTCTATTGGTGCTGAGTATAAAATTTCTGTATGTGAGGAGACAGGGCTGGATTAATCTGCAGCCTGTTTTGTAGTGATTCCTATTAAATACTTCTACTGTGTATTTGTGATACAAGACAAACTAATGGTGTACCATGTAAAAGGAAAAGCTGAAAAATGTTGAAATACATTCTTCCCCTGTTCCAGGTGGTTGTGTGTATAATGGACACTGAGGTATGAGAATTCATGTCCCTTATCTCCAAATGGATTAAGCCTGGTGCTAATAAGAGAAGATCCTTCTGTATCATTCAAGGTGCCAAGCTCCCAGCAAAACCTGTGTGATGTGCAGCTATGATGTCCAAGTGGGTAGTGGAGCTGGGCTACTTGGAATGCAGCACTAAAATCATGTTGGATGTGTTTTGTCTTTAGTAGTTTACAAGCAAGACTATTATTATGGCACAATGGGTGGAATTCAAGTGTTTCTTGGCCACTTAATTGACCTGCAAGCCACTGATTTATTATTAGGTCCCTAAGCTCCTATTGCTCTTACTCTGGGGACTCCAGTCGGAGATTACTGTGCTTGCCTGCACAGGCAATGGCAGAGCCAGCAGTTCTCTCTTCTCAAACTCTGTAGCCATATTTTGGATCCTGACTAATTTATTTATTGATGATACTTAGACTCTGTGTTAAAGCAATTTGTGCTCATTTTTGTTCTCGTTGATAATTTAGGAGCTTAAGGAGGCTTCCTGACATTAGAGAAGTCTTAAACCATTGTATATGTTAAAGGAAATGGATAGTTTGTGTTGCAGTACTGGGGACACTGAGATTTGTTTTATGCTCAGGAAAATGGATTCAGAGACAAAAGAAATTGAAAAAAAAAGCTCTTCTGAAGTGTAGGTTTCCTTAAACAGAAAATGGGATCAAGCAATAACCCTTAGTCATCCATACATACACCTCCCTCCACCGTCTTTCAGGAATTGCTTAAGAACTGTAGCCAGAGATCATGTGTGACTGAATCCTGACCTCTCTATTGATCCTGGGGATCAATGTGTGTACTCTCTGATCCAAAGATCAATGTCAGCCTTTCTCTCCTCCTGTGGTATTCCAGCACTGCTCACTAGTGTAGGTAGAGGCCACAAGGAGCAGGGCTTCCCAGCAGGGCAGCTGCAGGTGCTGAGGCCAGCACTGCAGATCATGTCTATTTCCTGATGCAATGGTGGTTGCACCCTGCTCTTTGAGGCAGGTTATGAGGTGGGTATCGTGAAGTGGGGAGAAGGGAGACTGAAGGTTACGGAAAGAACTCCAGGATGGCAGAGGATACAGGAGTCCTTCACTGCAGGTCTCCTTGCACTTGAGGCAGGATGTTCCTGGTGCCTACAGGTGCCCTTCTTCTCACCAGGGCTGGGGCACCCCTCAGTCTTCCCAACTGAAGAAAGTGTGGGGAAGTTGCAACTTGCTTCAATATGTTTTTAATATCTAAGGAATGAGCTCGTGTTACTGCAAACACAGAGAGAACTTAGCAGCCTTTTAAAAATGTAATTTCAGTGTTAGAAAAAACATGGAAAAAAATTGCTGTTTCAGATTTGGTTTTTTTATTTCTTGTTTCAGTTTCATTCTGTCAGGGCATATGGGGCAATGTGATGCTGACAACCAAAAATCCATTCTAGAGCATGTTCAAATTGCGATATTTGAAGCAAGTTGTGATGTTGAAGCAGATTTAGTAGAGATGTTCTGTAACTGAGGGGTGATGCACGTGACTGAATTGGATGGTGACATGCAGAACCAAGGCTTGTTTCTGGAGCAGAAATTCCCTGTAAGATAAATTCATGTGATAATATCACAGTACGTAGCCATATATACTTGCATACATGCATATACATATATATAAACAGAAATCAAAACCTCAGGCCTCGGATAAACACCTCAGCAGCCTGTATTTAACTGAAGCTGCAGAAGTTTCTGAAATCTCTTCCTATAGCTGCAATACATACTTCTGCATGGGTGGCTCCATCTATTCTAAACAATTATACTACTACAGATTAGTAGTCATTAGGAGGAAATATTATTTGAAAACTTTGGAGGACAGAATAAGTCTTAGCTAGCATTGTTAAGCCTTAAGAAAATAACTACTATTAGCTTTACAAATTACAGAAGAATGTTAGTTTTGCAAAAAAATGGTGAAAGTAGAAGAAAACATAGAGAAAAATACGCAATTTACAGAGTGCAAACCAATGTAGAAAGAATGTTGAAAAGTTAAATTGCATTAGAAACACTAGAATAGATGTTTATTCTGATGTATCAGATGGATTAAGTAACCATTGTAACTTTTTATTTTAAAAAACTAAATGCAGTCAGATGATACATACAGGGCTCTGTAAGTTTATTTTGGTGAATGAAAAATTCTTGTTTGAAACAGTGGTGATGTAGAAACACACACAAGTTGAAATTTTCCTTTTACATTTGAATATGTATAATGTACTAGAAGCAGATAAGGACAGCGCACTAATTATTCAAGATCTGAAAAAATGAAAGACATGTTTAAGAAAACAGAATCATGGGCTTAACAGGAATTGACTGATATGAATCATAGAACCATGGAATGGCCTGGGTTGGAAGGACCTTAAACGTCATCTAGTTCTAACCATCCTTCTATGGACAGGGACACCTTTCACTATCCAGCCTGGCCTTAAACATTTCCGGTGATGGGGCATCAACAGCTTCTCTGGGCAACCTGTTCCAGTGCCTCACCACCCTCACAGTAAAGAATTCTTTCCTAATATCTAGTCTAAACTCTCTTTCAGTTCGAAGCCATTCGCCTTTGCCTGTCACTTCATACTTTGTCAAAAGTCCCTTTCCATCTTCCTTTTAGGCTCCTTTCATATACTGGAAGGCCACAATTAGGTCCCCAAAGCCTTCTCTTCCTCAGGTTGAACAAATTGAATTCTCTTCCCTAAGGGATATGCTCTATCCCTCTAACCTCTGGACTCACTCCAACAGGCCATGTCCTTTCTGTGCTCGGGACCCCAGAGCAGGATGCAGCACTCTGGGTGGGATCTCACCAAAGAAGAGGAAAGGGGCAGAATCACCTCCTTTGACCTTCTTCCCACTCTGCTTTTGATGCAGCCCAGGACTTGTTTGGCTTTCTGGGCTGCAAGTGCACATTGCTGGACCTTTTCCAGCCTCTCATCCACCAGCACCCCCAAGTCCTTCTCAGCAGGGCTGCTCTTGATCTGTTCATCCCCCAGCCTGTGTTGACACTGGGAGTTATTCTGACTCAGGTGCAGCACCTTGTATATGACCTTGTTAAACCTCATGAGATTCCCATGGGCTGCTTCTTGATCTTGTCCAAAACCCTCTGGATGGATCCCATCCTTCAGGTGTGTCACCCACAGGTGTGTCAGCTTGGTGTCTTCTGCCAATCTGCTGAGGGTGCACTTGATCCTTTTGTCTGTGTCCTTAATAAAGATATTAAATAGCACTGGTCCCAGTAGGGACCCCTGAGCAACACCAGTTTTCTCTGATGTCCATCAGGTCTCTGAGATGTTAACCACTGTCCTCTGGATGTGACTGTCCAACCATATTCTTATCCATCTAGAAGATCATCCATCAAATCCATCCCTCTCCAGTTTAGAAAGCAGGGTGGTGTGGAGGATCATGCCAGAGGCTTTACAGAAGTCCAGACAAATGACATCTGTTGCTCTTTCCTTGTCCACTGATGCAGTCATTGCATCACAGAAGGTCACTGGGTTGGTCAGGCAAGACATGCCCTTGGTGAAGCCGTGCTAACTTCAGTTGAAAACTAAGATGAAGTATTGTTGTTGGTCTTTAGTTGAAACAAATGTTCAGACATGTAGGAATGGAAGCATCTGAGATTAAGGGGAGATAGTGTTGTTTTTGGCCAGACAAAGCATTTACTGACATGATAAGATGGGCAATTGAACTTAAAGTATGAGATGAAAAGGAAATGTTTTACGCCAGGAAATGAGAAGGGTGGCATCAAGTGATCACTATGCATCTTCTATTAATAATCTGTTCTTTTAAATGTGAACAGGCTCACTTTTATGGTGACTGCACGTGCATTTTAATGGATTTAAATTATGTGAGGTTTAAATGCATTTTCAAGTTACAATTAAATGAAAATTTAAAATAAGACTGACAGATTGCTAAGGCTAAGCCAGTTCTATGATTAAGGTTCAATTAAATTATATTTATCATGGGAGCAAATGAAGTATAAAATCACAAACAATGATATTTTTCAGTGGCTTACTTTGGTGGAAAGTGTAGTCTGAAGTATGACTTCGAGACTTTTATCTTTCATTCCCTCCTAAAGTAGAAATTAATTAGGGCTAAACAAGCATTGGCTGTAGGTTCAGAACCCCGTCCCGAGTCTTTCGTGGACCAGTGGTCCAGGAGCAATTTACTGTTTGTCATGCAAAGTATTATGTATTTTATGTGGGTTTAACTAGTTAAGTTAGGGGGAAAGTTTAAATTTTATTAGTTGTTTAAGGAATTAACTGTTTTCGTTGCTTTCATGCGAGCCACTTCTGGTTCTTTGCACTTTCACAACAGCTCTGCTGAGACTGATTCTTTAAATATGGTTCTTTCTCTTTTCATGTACTTTCTATGGAAATCCCTAAATATCAGAAGCTCTGCAGTGAATCAAGAGAATGCTGGGTTTGTACATGCCAGCTATTTCTCAGTTTTATCCAGTGTACCATAACAAGTGAAGCACGACAGTTTTCTAACTTGCCACAGTATGATCTTCAGCTTTATGTAGGTGTGGCACTGGTGCTCTGTATTTTTTGTATATTTCCTAAAATTCATTATTTATTTGTTCCTCCTTTTTCCTACAGAAATATGAGTAAAAGGAATTGTATTCTGCATTCTCTTTTATTGATTTGATCTTAATTTTATAATCTAGGACAAGTGGATTAATTTTGGACATTGAGCAGCTTGAATTTTTTGAAATCTTTAAAAAATTGTCCACAGCATCTTAAAAATTGTTCTTTCAAAATGCCACTTCTCTCCTTTTTAAAAGAGTGGTGGTAAGCAGGAAAAAAATAATTTTGGATCAATTACACCTAAAAAGGCTCTATAATATATTCAGCTAGAAGACTCTAAAAAAGTGATGAGCTGATACATGACCTTCTTCTCTTTGAGAACATATAAACACATTCAGGAAAGTGAAGCATGATTCTAGTGCTAGTGTGTCCCTAATTATTGCAAAGCCTAAACATTTGAACAGTTGACTACTCAAAGGACTAATTGCATAGAGAGGATTCAGTTCCTGAGTAAAAGACATCTCCAAAAGCACCCATTGGGAAGTATTTTCCTTAACAAAAAGCATATTCTTAAATGGCATTCTTTTCATCTGTTAAACTGATACGCAGGAGATCTAAGAGTTGGTCTTCAAGCTGAAGATATTGAAGAAAATTCTTAAGTTCAGGACTGCTATTTTTTGGTGTTGGTCTTGTATGGCTGGATCATGTCCCATCTGTCATCTATGGGATGTTGATGTTACAGAGGAATCAATAGAAGCTGATTAGCAGAGGTTTTCTTTGAGCACTTTGGAGTGACAGTGCTCCATTAATATCCAGAAGTATTCTTTCTTTTTACTTAGTTTCTTTACCTTCTTTCTTTCTAGAGAAAAGTTGAGTCAATTTGCTTTTGAAGTTTGCAGGCTCCAGTCACTAATACTGTTAATTAGTTAGTTATTATTATTAATAATGTTGGATACTGGGGGAAAAGAGAGATCCTTCAGATTTTAATAGTAAATCTGAATCTATTTTGTCTTTTGGAAATGGCCCAAACAGATTTTAGCTACATGCTACAAATGAAACACCTGATTTATCGAACTGTATCACTTTCACAGTAGCAACGTGTCAGATCCTGGTAAAAGGTTGCCTCTGATTCATGTTACAATGAATTAATTTGCTGTGACCCCACAGAATTAGCTAGTGGATGCACATGACCAACGAAACACAATAAAAAAAATATTGCACAGCATTCCTATTACTGTTATTTTCATATGGCAAGTGTCAAAAATGGGTTAATATTTGCTAAGCAAAGGAGTTTTTTAGAATAATACCATAAGTAAAGGACACAAAAAGAAAAAAAAAAAAACTCTGAGGAAAAAAAATATTTTTGCTTGAGAAACAATCTTACTTTCCTATGATATTGTTAAAGAAATTTTGAGTTTTAAACTCAGTATTCTTGTAGAGTTGTTATATTTTTTTTCTTTATCCTGACATAAATGTTCTTTCTGTGGAAAATTGACTTCATTCATAGCACTAAACCAGTTAGGCTATGTCCTTAACACAGGGAACAGCTGTTAATGTTTCAATGTATTTAAAATATTTTCAGTATATAGCCTTTGGTTGGTACATTGTCTTTTTTTTCTTGTTGTTTTTTACATCACAGTCAGTTACCTTCACTGGCATCTACTGGTACAAAACAGATGTAATGGAGAAAAAGACCCATCCCATCATTTTCCTCATTCATTGTTCTCATTTTGTTCCTGATTTTCTGATTCTGCAGAAATTCAGGAAATGTCTAAAGAAGAACGAGCCACATCTCTGAGTAGTCATTTCTTATCATGTATAATGTACCATAAATTGTATGTACCCAACGATAGCGAACTCTGCCCTCCAGAGATTGAAAAAAAAACCTCACTAGTCAGGGTAAGTAATCAGCAGGGACTTGCAAGTCCCTTGACATCCTTTCATCATAGCTCCTAAATATTGTCTTACCAGTAGGGCTCTTTGGAAAATTAAAGCACAAGAGAGAAAGTACATAGGACTTCATGTAGAATTCAGGCAATGAAAAGGAACTGCCAGAAGTAACTGAATCCCAGCATTTTGATATGTGGCTTGCTTAATTACAAAGACATTTGTTCCCTTTTGAAAATGGCATGCATCATTCTGCCTTTTTCAGAGCCTATGTAGTAGTCTATGGGTGATAATCTAGTGTTTAACTACATGTAGCTGGACTGCTAGATAAGTTTTGCAGAGTGATAATCTGCATATCATGTGGCATCTTCAGAATCCTTTTGTATTATCTGGCCAGAATATTTAGTATAAACTGAAGTAACAACACACATGAAAGAAAAACAATTATACAGTATTCTTCATGTCTGAGCACCCCAAATAGTGAGTGTATGATTTACAGCATTTGTCACTGAAATGCAGGAATATTTTGCTTGATGTTAAGTGTTTTTAAATGCTCTGTAAGATGTTCAGTATGAGTATGCATGCTCTTAAGGCAGGAGGTAAGACGCAAACATTTCAAGCCTTATTGTTTAGGAACGATTTGGATGCTTAGCGTGTCTATTTACATCTATCACTATAAAGTCAAGAGAGCAAAGAATTATTTGGAATATATTGATGGATTGTTGAAATGTAACTACTCAGTTAGTGAGACTTTTGATAACTCATATATATTTAGAGTCAAAGGTGCTAACATGTAACATGGCCATATTTCATTAGGTTTCTATAAGAAAAATGTGAATTTTTCTGAATTCATTTGATATGCTCCTTTTTAAAAATTTTTTTCTTTTTTCAGCATAGATAACTCTTGTTTTGGGAAATTTTAACATAAAATTTTTACTTACTTATCCCATGGACAACTTACAGCATAGAGTTCCTTAGAGTAGTTCCTTAGAATTTGAAATCTTTACAGTTCTTAGTTTCCTGCAAATTTGTTTCTACCTGAGGTCACACTATTTCTTAGTAGTAGAAACAAATTTTGTGTAAACTTGTTATCATCCTGTCATAAGGAGAAGAAACTAAAACTTGAAATACTAGCAGCAGTGTTTTGGTATTCATTTGCATCACAGTGACACATGGCTTTGACTTTGGACCTTATTTCACACTTCCTGATAAAACACTAACATTTGGGAGAAGGTTGTAATTCTTGGCTTGAAATAATTTTTTTCAGACTTATACCCTTCCTTAATTCAAAGTTTGGTCCAATCTTAGGGCATTATGTAAATTTTTTAACTGGGGAAGATTGTGAAGACCTGTTTCTCTTGGAGAAAAGGAAATACAGAAAGGTAACCAAAGAGATTGAACACAGTGTTATTCCAAACTGTCGAGTTGTTCATAGGTTCTTGTCTGCTGGTGATACAGTTTCAACAGATACACTAAGGAAGGTGCCAAGACCAGCTTTGACAGGGTTTTCTTTTTTTTTTTTTTTAATTTCCCTTTTTTCCCCCCTCCTCCTCTTTCTCTTTTAATCCCTGTGGGGCTCTGTGATTTTTCATAGCTGGACTAAAGTTGTGTCAACGGGAGACTTCCACCATAAAGACTGAAATGTTAAAGAAAGCTACAAGGAACAGCTTTGAGGCAAGGTTTCAAGCTTTGTCATCACGCTTGAAGAATTTTCTGTTTAATGTACTGTAATGCAGTATTCAATGGGGACAAGTTTAATTGAGTTTTACACAACCCAGTTGGGAGTAGCGCTGCAAGGTAGGTGATGTCTAGGTTTTTAATCTTCCACTCCAGAGAGGCTTGTTGACGAAGTGGTTCTTTCTCTTTGTAAGAAAAAAGGGAAGCATGAGAAATGATACATCCGTGGATAAAACCAATTGGCAACCCCCAAAGGAATGAGGGCGATAAGGCGAATCCAGCACTTGTAAGAAATAAAAGAATCCAACTGTTCATTTAAATGAGAAACAACACATGTGATTGAGGAGGCAGGGAGGCTGGGCACTGGAGTGGGGAGGAAGGGACTAATAAACAGAGTGGCTGGTGTTGGGAGTTAGGCGTCCTGCAAAAACAAACCAGGGTTTGTTAGGCAGATTACCAAAGAGATAGTTAATTACATGTATTTTTTAAAGTAAAAGGAGAGTCGAGTATTTCCTATGTCGGAGAAGGTGGCTGAAGTGGCAGGAGGGAGGAAGCTGCTGTTAGGCAAAGCCCTACTTAAAGAATCACTATTCCTTCCCTGAGGCCTAACAGCAGCTCTCTATCAAACAGCGTAAAAATAGCACTGGACCCTGTCAAAGAGAAAATAATACCTTCTGTGTAAGCCTCAGTGTATTAAACTGTAGTCCTGTTCAAGTTACTTCTCCTAGAACTTAAGCAGCCGAAAGGATAAAAGCATGCAGTCAATATACTGCCAAATCATCTCCCTCCTCTGGCTCTGCATCCCTGCTAAAGAAAAAAGTGTTTATCTCCCTCTGAAAGCACTGTCTGCCCTTCATGAAAAATTCTACTCTTGCCAATCATGTACAATTATATGTTAGAGCTTATTATAATTTTCATCTACAAACCAATACTCTTCCACTTGTTTTCTCTTAAGATATTAAGAGATTTGACCTGGTATGTGATTGAAACTGTTTGCTTGTTTGATTGTTTTGTCCTTTAATGCTTGTATTGGTGTTTTTGTTCAGGGAGGTTTTCCTCCTCACTCCAGAGTCATTTGCTGGAGGAGATGCTGTGTACTGAGTGTTCCCAGCTTTCTTCTGCCATCTTACCATCTCTCATTTTGCCCCATTTGAATCAAGAGGACTTAGTGACTTTTTTTGTAAAATGCACTGAATACCAATGTTGGCATTAGCTTAAACAAGCAGTAGCTGTGGAGTGCTTTGCTGCCAAGTAGGGTGTTCGCACGCCTTTTTGGGAGGCTGCGGGGCAGAAGGGCAGCCAGCCACACACCTCACAGGCTGCCTTCCTGTTCCCCAGGCAAGCTCCAGAACCAAGTTTAGCCTCACACCTTTTTACAGACTCACCAGCAGCCCCTTCTTTGGCCTTTGGCTCCCACACCCACCCCAGGGGAGGGCAGGCAGCCGTGGCTGCAGTCCAGCCTGCTTTAGGGAGGAGAGCTGGGGGTGGCTTTCATAATGGTGCAGAAAGCCTCGGTAACAAGCTATTGTGTGGGAGGGTTGAATTTCACACACAGAACATATATGGGGAGAGAAATTGGAAATTGCATCAGAATATGCAGAATTTGCACTGTGCTGCTTTCTGAGGTACCACCAGAATCCCTGTTAAATTTATAAATACAGTGCACATGCAAAGTGTAGAGCTGAGCAAATAATTCACAATGAATAATTTATCTGACAAATTTAGCCTTTTTTCTGCTCATGAAATATCCATGAACAGATCTGTGATTTGTAACTGCAACCTTTACAGTGCATTAGCATAGGGTTTTTTAAATTTAATTTCCTTGTGTAGTTTGGTGTAAAAAAGTAATTCCCTGTTATTATTCATACTAGCATTTTAAATAGTCCAAACACAGACTTTGAAGTTCAGGCATGGACTAAGGGAAGGGGTGAAGGAGACAGGTGTTTTTACCTTGCTGCTGCTGCTATTTGTCCAGAAACACTTTTTTCTGTGTGCTACATTTACAAGGACACCTCACAACACTTTTTATTTTTGCAGCCTCTATATTTGCTGTAGAAAAACACAGAGCCACTTCTTCTTTAATGGGAGAGAATATTCTGAGAAATAACATTCAATAATACAGAAATTTCAGGTAAAAACTGAGGTGGCAGATCTTGGAAGGATGGGGCTGCACTCCCACACTTTGTTAAGAACAATGCAAATTTTGAAGGATTTACCATTTATCTCTGTTGTAAGGCATGGACTATATCCCTGTTATATCCTGAAAGTGGCATCCTTTTGGATGGGCTGAAAAATGGCATCTGCATGGCCTGAAATAATAGGGAGAAATGAGACTCACATTTCATAAGATCTTTGCAAACTTTGTAGCCCCATTTTCAGAACAAAATGCTTGTGGCTAAAGAAACATAAAAAGTAAACCCCTTTGGTTTTCTGAGATAAATGGTTTGAAAATGTAGCATTAACATACATGCTTTCTGAATATTCTTAACATGATTTTTTTGCTCCCTACTCTCTTCATCTTTCTATTCTAATACTTCCTCTACAGTCAAACAAACTCATCACTGTTTACTGTGAATTAAACTGCGAGGAGTTTAACCAATTTCACTTGAGTTATCAATTGAATCTCTTTGCAGCTTTCCTACAAATAGAGGTAGGAATTTTTGCTGCTGCTAACCTTGTGATTTACCATGATTTCAAAATTTCTAAAATAGATTTAGCATAACCCAATTTTTTTCTTTATGCATGTATAACAAAACCTATGATATAACCTGAGAGGTAATGCTTAAGAAATGGACAGAAATAAAAGAAAATTCTGTTGAGAAACTTTAATTAAGTGGGCCTACTCTAGCCCAAATAATGTATTTGTTTTTCATTTGACATGTTTAAGGATAATACATGGTTTGTGAGGCTCTCACAGAGTTAATATATAGCTCTGCTCAGAAGAACAGCTTTAACAATACCTATCTGGTCAATAATCTCAATAATCTGTTTATTCTTCTCTGCATGCAGAATTAAATCTGTAGGCTTTGCTGGGGAAGAAGGTATGGTGATGGTATGTCAGAAAGAGAGTTAGTTGGATTTTACCGATATGTTTTCTTCTCAGAACAATTTATTGAATTCTAAGTGGTTCTATCTCAGTAGAAACCTACTGAGGGTATTAAATACCTTTGAGAGCTGCCATTAAAAAAAGACCAAATTTGGTCCTCAGAAACACCATGCTCAGTGATGAGTGATACAGGAAGAACCAGCTTGACTTTCAAAGCCAGGATGATTTTACACAACTGCTACTTCTTATAAATGGATCCACTGCACATAGAAAGAATAGAAACTTTAATGGAAAGTCCAGCATCTATTTGTATATTTATAATAGGCCACAACCACACATAATTAAAATGAGTAGTTCACTAACTCATTTTTTGGTATTACATAATAACAAAAGAAGTCTTTAGGAAGATTTCAAAGCAAATCCCACAGCAGTCAGCTGAAAGAAGGAATTTTGGCATTTCTCCATCCTGCAGACATAAGACAGTTTCAGATATAAGAAAAATAGGCATAAGATACTCTTCTTGCCTTCTTTACAAAGCTGTTTCAAGCAAAGAAAAACCTAAATGCTCTCAGTGTATGAAATATTCATACAATCACCCAAAATGTTGGTGTAGGTAGATTAGCATTATTGCTTTTATTAGAATAAAAGTAGATACTATAGCAGGTTGTCTGGAATAATTCCAGATGCCAAGATCCATCCATTCTTGCATCCATCCAAATTCATTGAAATCAATGCTCAACCTGAATGGACATCTCTGAGCAGATCCAGCCAAAACCTGGTGAAGGAAAATCTAATTTGGCATCAGTGGAACTGGGATTTAGCTCATCGGGCAGACTGTGTCAGGTCTCCAGATGTGATTTGGACTTCAGGCCTTCTCAGCATCCCATTTGTATATGTCATAGTTTTACAGCTGAGACTGGCATAGGATCAGGGAAAACAATATTTTCCAAGAGCCTCCATAGTGGACATCTGTGTCCCTCTCACACAACTATAAATGCTCCTTTGTCTTCTAAGGAAGATGAAGTAGATCAGAGCATCACAGGACACCCCGATGCAGAAAACTGAAGCAGTCTATAGACCACAAAATCTTTCCTTCTGTTGCACTCAGGTAGAGTATTTTAGTGAAGTACATATCTCCAGCCTTCATGCAGACATATAGACCAACAATTTACATAGCTGTCAATCCCAAAGTTTGGGGGTTTTTTCAAGTAATAACGAGTTCAGAAAATTTTCTTTCTTTCACATGTAAATGGTTTGTACTCAGGGATGACAGACACAGCCACACCTGAAAACATCTGGGTGGTCACTCCTTGATGTGCTTGTTCTAAAAGAGGCTGTCACAACCATCCTGGTGGAAAGGAAAATCCTGTTTCTGCACATCATGCTGTGGGAAGGAGACTTGGGCGTTTACAACTTGCTGGGGATGGAGCAACTAGAGAAGTAAAAAAATGCAGGGACAACTAAACAGAGAAGTGACAGGCAGGAAAATAAGTTCTGTTTAAAACTTCTGCTGGTGGGATGATCGTGCAATTTAGTAATGGGAGCTATTTCAAGTTATTTCAAGCCAGTGTTTCAATGGCAAATCACTGCATTTAAATTGATAACACTTCAGAGCAGTACAAATTAGAGCTAAATACCTGTGCAGCTGCAAGAATTTTGTTTGATTGGTTTTTCTTTCTGAAAATTAAAATAAAATAATATATTACGATAACATAATTAGGTAAGAATCTGCAGAGCTTAAATGCAGTCAGTTTCATAAAGAAGTGTGGAAACTGTTGCAAACAAATGAAAACATCACCCAGAGGCACAGACTGAGGAGATGAAAACAAGCAGGGAAAGAATAAGAAAGTGAGAATTCATCTTTCTTTCACAGATGATAACATCAGCACACCTATTATTAATAATATAATATTTAATCATGAATATCTATAAATTGCCTATAAATATCTAAGTATTTGTTCTATCTTACATTGTAATTAATTTGTGATATTGTCTTGATGCAGCTGGAAACAAGTTCTGAGAATAAACTCTCAAGATTTCTGCTTGTATATTAGCTCTGAAGTCTAGTAATAAGCTCATCTATGGACATTTTTCATTGTTTTACTTGGAATCGAGTGAAGATCAGAAAATAAGCATAGTGATATATTATGAGTGGAACAAGCTTTACGGGAGATTTTAATTTGGCATTAAAGAGTTTAGGGTAATTTGGAATTGCTTTCTAGAAAACATTTTCTTTTTTTTTTTTCCCCATCCAGTTTCTGAGTTTTACATCTAAATTTCAAAATGTGTTTATTTTCAGATATTTTACATTCCTACAAATGGTGCCTTGAGATTTCCCACTGCATATTTAGGTTTTGCCAAAACAAAACTCAGGTTTACATCTGCTTTTGCCAAATTAAGACCTTCATTTCCATTTCACCAGAATTTAGGAAAAGGAATTCAAATGTGAGATCATTGAACAGGGATTTAGCCTTCCAAGTGATGGTTCAGTATATTCAGAAAATATTAAAGTAATTCCCTTCAGTTTGAATTTTTTTAAAATATTTTAATTTAATTTAATTTTTTTATGTAGAATTATAAGTTTTCTGTTGAAATGGAGAGCTCTACATCACTGGGGTACAGCCCAATTCTGTTAGGAAAATGTGTTGCTATTACTAAAGAATTGCAAGGAATGAATGATTCCCAGGAAATGAACAATAGAAAATATGGACACGTTAATCAGTCTAGTTTTCCTTCCTTTTGCAAAAGAAAAAAAAAGAAAAGCAAGCGTGCAAGCAAGGATCATATTCTCTCTGATATTAAAATCTATGGGAATTTGATGAGATAAAAGAAATGTTAAATGAACATTCTCCCTCTAAACAGACATGTCTAGAAAGGCAATTTTAGTAGTACAGCAGTGTAGCATTTTGTTTTTTCTGCAATAAAGCCATCAGATCAATAAAAAATTATGTAGCAGATTATTATTACACTGTGCTCACTATAGCTCTAATCGTAAATAATACAGCAGTTATCCTGGTTATATTAATTATAATTAGAATGCAGATAATGCAGACGGTCTTTTATTACTAGAGCCAAATCAATTTTCCAGTGTTATTCAATGCAAGGTCACACAAAGTTGTTGAAGCTCTTAGACTTCTTATGAAATGACCTGCATATGTAAGAGAGGGTTTGGCTCAGCTGTGTAAGACACATTGACTGGGAAGTGCATTGAAATAATTACAGCCATGAACTCTTGCCTGTAATGGCAGAATTTCATTTTATAAAGTAAGCATAGCTGTAATCCAGGCTCCTTTATGGTGGGAAGCCTCATAAATCTTTCAGAGAATACCAAGTCTTTCTCTTATTTGTAAAGCAGAAATCAAAATGAATTAGTTTCTGTTGTTATTCTTTCCATCTGTACTGTTGTGTTAAACATACTGAATGTGTTCATGTTGTGTATCAATACTGAAAAAAAATTAAAATAAGAAAATACTTAATGGAAACATTTCATTATTTTAACTTAGACTGTTTTAAAGTTCACTCATTTGGGCTCTGACTCTCGTGGTTCGCTTAAAGCTTTTCTCATCTTTTAGGATTGCATTGGCTTAATGTATTTGTCTTCTATCTCTCATGGCTTCAGTTTAACTCAGAATCACAAGGAACTGATATGCTTAAAAAGTGCCTGTCTGTCCTGTAACTGATGAGCAGATTAGTAGGACACTGCCAGATAATCATCTCTGAGATGCATTGGATTCATATGCTTAAATGACACATGGCAGAGAGGGGGAAAGATCGAGGAAAGTGTCTTTCAGTTCTGTGCTTTTCTGCTTTCTTTAAGCATGAGTGCAGATGGCCATTAGATATGCTCTACAGTGGATTCTTGCAGTTTGGAATTTACTTATCCTCTTTTTTGTTCTGTGTGGTATCGAAGTGCTTCCACAGAAACAAAGCAGCCAATAGTAAACAGAGCAGAGCTGCAAGTACAAGCTAGTTAGTGAGAGGCACAGTGCTAGGAACAATGTGAAGAATAAAGGGTTGGTTGCCATTTGCTTGCTCACATACTTTGTTTTGTTTTGCTTCGTTACTCAATAGAACATATGCTAGAGAAAAAAGGAATAGCCCTCCACTGGAAAAAAAATGTGCATTTATATGAACAATTGGTGATACTTAAATCTTTAATATTTCTCTCCAAATTGTGCTTCTCCAATTTGCTTTTAAATCAGCAGGAGTTTGGCATGTGAATGGGAGCATAGCTGTCCAGGCAATCTCCTACATGCCCACATGTGTTCAGCCTTACATCTGGCCTCTAAGTCATACCTTCAGTCAGCAGTCTGATGGCATTTAAAAAAGGGTCTCTGATCACTTTTTGCTTTTTTTAGCTTGTCATAAATCCTATTATCAGCAGTACCTGAGCTTGAGGAATTCAGTCATTTGAATCAAAATGCTTCCTTCTGACAATAACCAAGGAAGGAGACAAAGCCATTTGGCAAGCAAATGAATCTTAAGTACACACACTGGAAATGTTTATACTTTGTTCTAGATAAATGTAGGCTGCATTTTGATAGTATATCAGTATTCAGCTTATAGAATGTGAATGGGATTTATGTGTGAGAGGAAATGTGAGAGAAATAGAGGAAGGGGTGTTAAGAAAAACTTGGTATAAATGGACTTTGAAGCTTTACCAAATACTGGAGATATGCACTGTCAAATCAAATTATTCCAAATATAAAAAATATAAATAAATTCTCTTCAGAGATACTGTTGTGACATGTGTGATGTTGTACCTGTGATACTTCTCATGGATCCTCCAGTTTTGTGTGGCTTGATTTAATCTTATCTAGAGATAATTTGATGTCTCTGAGCCCTACTTGCCTCTTTATTTTGATGGCCGTAATTTAATCAGGATTTTCCATAAGCCTCCCATTCTCTGCAAACACATTGCTGGGTTTGGTTGGTTGGTTTGGTGTTTTAATTATAATAATGTAGTAGCACTTCCAGGTTCAGGGCATCTATCATACCCTAAGCTTGAGGTGCAAAACAGAGCAAGGAAATTTTGGGGCAAAATTGATTTTTGTTATCAGTTTTACTACACTGAAGTAAATGCTCCATTTTAACTGTTAAAAGAGCCCAGCAGGCATTTCCTCCTTTTCACCTAAATTGTTTGGTTTTGTACAAAGGAAGAAAACTCACACTTTTGAAAAGTTCATGTTAAAACCAAGCAGTACAAAGGTATACTATATGATTGCTTAGTGTACAACTTTTTCTTTTCTTTGTGTAAAAAATTCTGAGGCTCATGGTATGTATTCTTGTGAGGGTTTTTTTTAAGGCACTCTATCTCAGAGGTAGCATGTGTATCAGGGGAGGCAGGGATTGCTATGGTAAGTACCCCTGCTTCAAATAATAGGATTTGGGAATTATTTTCAGTCCAAAACATAAGGGAAAAAAATGTCTAAAAGTGACCTTGTCGTCTGAATTAACTTCCATGAGATTCCACTTTAAAATGATATGCCCAGTATTATCATTTTACTGCCAAAAACTGGGAACACTTCCAAATTTTGACTTAGAAATTATTGTACTTCCAACTGAAAAAAAAAAGAAGCTTTTTGAAGTACTTCTTTTTGTTGAATACTGTAATAGATGGCTCTGTAAAATCCTGAGTAAATGGCCAAGACCGCAAGTTCGAGCTGCCCCCAAGGCAGTCTTATCTTACACACAGGCTTTTAGAAGATTTTTGTTTTGTTCTTGAATGTGTGTAGTTTATGTGTTTCATCAGAAGATGCCTGGTTTTTTGCCTGACTCTACACCCCCATGTCAATACCACTCAGGTTCACAAGGGGAGTTAGCCGCGGGATTTGTGCTGTGCTGAAGAAGAAAGATTATCTTTCCTGTAGGGTGGGGGGAAGCGCATTGTGCACATCTCTAAAGTAAAGACTGCGGGAAAAAAATGGAGAGGGCATAACTTTTTAATATACAATAGCATTCCTGAGTTAATATAGCATGCTGGAATGTAGTGGAACATTTTATTATTCGGCAATCGTTTTTCTTTACATCTTGTAAATAAAATGTTCCTTGTCTTAACAGGCATTCAGCAACAGCAGGGTAGGTTTCTAATCAGCCACACAAACCACTGCTCTAAGTGCACTTGATAGTGTCTCCAGCAAATAGCTTTAGAAAATATCCTTCGTGGTGTACGTACCCTCATGTGAGGATTACCTGCAATGATAGGATACATCCTCATACATTCAGGCAGCCTCGTGTGCCTCTGATCTATCCTGGCTTTCACTGGCACTGTTTCTGAAATGGCCTTTCTGCCTCCTGATCGCAACGTGAAGCAAAAAAAGTACCATCTGGACACTGCATGCTAAAAAGTCAAAGATCTGTACACTGTATTATGCCCAAAAGGACATTTTCTTGTCAGTTAAGCTGCCATGTACTTTAGTCTGTCACTGATAACTAACAAAATTACAGTATGGTAATTTTAATTGGAAGCTATCCATTTTTATCCCTCAGGTTTTCCTTTTATTCCCCGTGGCAATCCTCTCCTGCAGCAGGCTCCCTGGCCGCGGCACGGGTGTGGGCAGAGCGCAGTGGGAGGCCAGCGCCGGGCATGGCGGTGTCCGGCTGCTGGGGCGCCGCCACTGCCCGGCAGCTCTGCCAAAGCCACCTAGCCCAGCTCAGCCCCTGTGTCCTCCTCCTAATTCCTTCATTCTGCTGCGTTTTTACCCACCTGGAGTCCCACAAAGCCATTTGGCAATTAAGGTTATAGAGGAAAAGAGGCAGTCCCCCCTGACTGCTGGGTGTTGGGAAGATACTGATATGGGCCAGGAAGGGGGCACACTGGGGTTGGATGGAGAAAATGAACATTTCCCTGTTGGAAAGCTGTAAGTAAGAATATTTAGGACATCAATTGTCGTTACTGGGGAGGCAGAGAGGGAGCAAGAGCCTCTCACCAGAAATAAGAACAGCATTCATGACTGCAGGAGTACAGAGGAGGAGTAGCTTGCTTTTAGAGGGCAAAAACCAGGGTAAGGACAGGAAAGTGAAAAGTAAAAAAGACAAAAAAGGAATCAAACTCATGGGATATGAAAGACTGTATTTTCATTTTAATGTATACATAAAGATTGATGTTGTTTTGCTTATATTTATTTGTCTGTTTGTTATCTGAGTGGTGCAGGGAATTTTACTGTTTTTTCCTTTTATCTGGATGACTCAGAAAAGTAAAAAATGCAGCCTGTAATATTGGCTTATGATCTGGCAGAGTAGAAAGGGGTGCAAGCCAAACTCCCAGTCACCTGAATCTCCTTGCAGAGGAGAATCAGCTATACATTTCAAAGGTGGAAATAAATTCAGTGTAGGAATGCACCAAAATAGAATAATTTTGCATATGGGCTTAGATATACATAGTGGACTAGATAAACATGATAGTAATTGAGCATCTCTTTTAAGAGAATTTGTGTCTCTACAGAATTAGTGCCAGATTAAAAACATAACATGCATTTTTTCAAGTTACAATTTTGTGGCCAGTACAATTTTGTGTAAAATAAAGTGCTGTTGTCCATTTTCACAGTATCTTGAACTGTTATAGTCTTAACACGAAGTTAGTTAGTGCACTATCAGCACTACCAGCTGGATTTTTATAAAGTTTTTAATGACAAGATGAATACATACATTCTAAATTTAAGAGATTGACAGTTCTTATCATCTTAAAAATTATCTATAAATATACCAAAACCAGAAAATGTGAAAACAAGCATCATTATCATTTTAGTCTAAAAATTGGTCTGGAATTGTGACTGCAAGAACATCATGGGAAAAACAGAATGGCGTGGAATGTAAGTGCCCCATAGACTGGGCACCAAAGTTACCCTTCTGAATTTGCAGTGGATTATGTCAGAGATCTTTTTCCTTAGCAAAAGTTAAACAAAATGCTTTTTCTAAAAATCAGAAAAATACAAAAATTAAAAAGTACAAAATGAGAAAGGTTAAAATTCATCTGCCCAATGTGCAGCTAAATTTATGAAAACAAGTTATTTGTAGTTGTAGTTTTATTTTATATTTTTGTAGTTTAGCTAGATTCAGTTATCTTTGTTGCTCCAATGTGAAAAACCACTAAATAAGGCATTTGATCCTGTTCTTTAATAGGAGAATGCTAATGGTGGGTCCAGTTCAGTTTTCTCTCTGGATTATGGTTTGTGAACTTCATGAAAATATGTCTGTAGGAGGTTTCAAAAACAGCAGAAAGTACTGCATGAGAAAGATCCAAACAATGCATCAGCTGAGAAAAATCCATGCAGAGAAGTGGAAATTATGCAACGTTTCTCTCCTGAAGGACCACAGCTGTATTTCTCTGCAAAGAAAATCTTTTAAGCTGTAACGTTGATCATCAGTATCCCACATGGATCTCTGGCAGGGTGGCTTTCATACAGTTGTGCTGGCAGTATTTCCTTTCTTAGCTGCTTCCTGAAGAAGCCTTGCTGAGGAGAAAGAGGTGCTGAAAAGGTTAATGGGAAGCCCTGATAAATCTGCTGAGACTGCTTCTATCATTAGAATCTCTTACACATATCGAAATGAGGAAAAAAAAAAAGATTTTTTTGCATTTAATGTGGTCTTTATGAGAGCAAATCAGTTCTCAGTCCCAGCTCAGAGAACTGTAGGGCTTTCTGTGAGGTGGGTGCTGAAGTGCCTGGGTGGCTGGGCAGGAGCAGGTACCTCCATGCCCTGGTGCTACAACAGCCAGAGCATCTGCTGCTGAAATGCATGGAAGGGTGGCACGGTCCTCCCAACTTCCCTCCCACAAGACAGATTTGGATTGAAAAGGATCAAGTTCTTACATTTGGGCCAAGTCTTACAAAAAAATGTATCTGAACAGCAGCTCTGTGCAGCCACTCCCCATGCAGCTCCCAAGTTGCCTGGCTAAGCCTCGGGCACGGGCCATTGTCAAGTATCTCCAGCCTGAATCACTAAAGGCAGAGTTCCAGTGCCTGTCTCCAAGATCCTCTGCTCCAATAGAAGGAGACTTTTTATCACGGTGATATTTTCCTGACAAACTTACAAAAGACTTGTTTAATTTTTTTTCTGACAATGCCTTGCTATCTATGTTTATTTTAGCCTAGTCACAGTCCTGTTACAACTTTTTTTATCAGACCTTGAAAACTGAGTAGAAAAGTAGATTGCTGCCTTTTCCTTCCACTTTTGGGAAGCTGGAATCCAATCTAACTCGAAACATAAAATATACTTTTGTTACCACAAGATTGCGGCAGAGGTTAGTAGCAATGTGTATTTTATAGTATATTTTCTCTGAAGGGAGAATTCATACTGCAGCTATTCAAACTATATAGTGTGTGAGTTCAGGACAAAAATGAATTTATTTTCCTTTTTTCCATTCATCAGAGATGAACACTACATGCAAAGTTCAAATTCAGATAAAAATTTCTCAGTGTCTGGGTCTGATGTTTTGGGCTGATTCTTTTACAGCTCAAGGGATAGCCCTCACCACAATTGAAAAGTCCATGTTTCATTACATGTGGGAAGTATAAATAGGCACATACTTTCTTGGCCGGTGGGTGTCTTTATGACAGCAATAACAGTACTTATAATACTGAAGTAAATCCATGAATACTGAAGTAAATCCATGTTATCTTCTATTGATTAGTCTAGCTAACTTAGATATTTTTTACTATATTTCTTAACCGCTGTAATGGAAGTCTGTGTAATGGTTCGGTATTTGTACAATGATTTCACTCTAAAGCAGGACTAAATGCTCAATATTTTGTGACCTGATCCCCAGATTAGATATAGATATTGTTTATAGGTTGATTGTATTTTTAATATATTTTTCCATACAGTTTTGTTTAGATTTTCAGGGAAAATATTTTAAATTTAAATCTTGTCTTTTTTCATAACTGTTTCTGCTACTGCTTTAATAGTCATGTGTTGCAATGAGAACACAAGTGGAAAAAATAAACAGAGGAGCAAAATGCAGACAGAGAACATGCTTAAGAAATCAGAAAGTATTTAGTCAATACATTGGTCTCAGCACACAGCAGCAAACAAGTTTATAGATGTATGAGAAAGAGAAGGGAAATTTGGATTGGGAAGAAGGAAAGCTCTATGGGTTCTCTTGGAAAATGTATCAGAAGTCTGGAGGGCACTGTAGAGAGCACAGATAATGCTTTGGAAATATAGGGAGTGTGAGTTGGAGACTTGGCTCATGTAGCAGGAGAAGATGGAGCAGACCTCAAGGTACTAAATGAAAGAGGAAGAAAATATTCTGCAGAAGTGAGGACAAGCACTATGTTTCATCCAAAAGAAGAGGGAAGGCAGCAGACAGAGAGAAAAATAGACATCACATGGCCAAGGCAATGGAGAGGAAGTATCTTGATAACAGCATTCTGACTAGATACCAGTATTGTAAGGTTTCTGCAATTAACAGGGGGATCTTTGCTGTATTGATGGATAGGAAAGGCTGTGTTTTTGAAAGGTAAAATGAGAAGGGCAGGTGTAGTTGTCTTAAGTAAGATATGAAGGGAGATTTAGAACTGTTTTGAACTGGGGAACTTGACATCAGAGGAGTAAGGCAAGCTGAACCTTGGTATGGAGCAGAGTGGTGAATTTGTTGTTTTAATTAGTCTAGGATTTCTATAACCCAGTATAATCTTACCCAAGTGAGAAGACAAAAAAGAGGTATGGAGTTCATCCAGCATTCTGCATAGAGACAGAAAGGGAGTCTGAGAATAAGTAAACTGAGAGAGAAATGAAAAATTGCTGGAGTCTTTTTAGAAAGGGAAAATTCATTCCAGAAGTATCTACAGAGGAGAGAGGATACAGGAGAATACTGGAACTTGCAAACCGAAGTTGGACATGGGATAGACCAGGACTGTGTTAGAAAACAGTAAGATTGCCTGGATTTCTTCTCTGAGGCAAAGTACTTGTTTCTAAAGCACTTCTCATTTTGCAGCACTGATCCTTTCTTCAACTGCAAACAAAACAAAGCCTTTAAACATATAGTTTAAAATTCTATCCATATTAAGGGTGTTCTATCTATATTAACTTATGTGTGTGTCACTTAAGATTGTTAAAAACCTCAGGGTGGGAATAGTTTTATTTGCATTTGCACATTTATTTATATGGCAGCACATAGGCTTATTGCTAAAGAAATGGTTGCTATGTGTAATTAGTTGATCTCTGGTTTTAAATGTTCATTAGACAAACAGATAAAATGGAGATGTCACCTCAGTCTATTGTTAGTAGATTTAAGCTTTCTTTTACTCTTGGGGGGTTTTCTTGCTTCTTTTACATATCCAGCTTCCTTCCACTGTGCTGCTGCAGGAAATTATTTTTTTTCTGTTGGGAGGAGGAGAAAATTTATTTTTTCACTCTTGGAACTTCCAGTAAACAACAAATCTAGAAATTCTGGACAGGAAAATATAGGTATGGAGTATGAAACAAGAATGGAAAAATTAAAAGATTGCAAAAACCTCTGTATCTTCCAGCACTTTCTTTCAAAGGTAGCCCTGGTATCCTCTTACCAAAGGAGTAGAAACAACTGAGGATATGAAGAGTAAAAGGGAAAGTGGAGCAAGTGATAATAAATTACTCAAAATCATCATAGTCACAAATGATTTCACAGAGCAGCACTTAAAAAGAGAATTATGAAATAGGAATTCTAATGCAGGCAGTTATATTTTTGGAAGTGTAATGTCAAACAAATAGTTCCTTTAGCTAGAGAAATGAATGGTTCCAGCTTTACTGCATCATATGAGCATTCTGACTTTCAAAAAACCTCAATGTCTGTACCTGAAATGAGTTAAGACAAGGAAGGTGAAGCTCTGGAATATCATGAGATGTCTTTAAGGAGGGAAAGACTAGTTGAATTAGCTTCTACATGAACTAGAGTACTGTTGATTCTGTGTTGAGACAAGGAGACAGACCAGATGATCTCTTCTGCAAGTGTACAGTTCCAGAATTTGAGGAAGCAGAAGAGATAGCATTTAGAAGATAATGTCAAATACTTAATTGATCAAACAAACACTACTGGGTGCACTTCTCAGGGCTTACATCAGTTGCAATATCCGAGATGCCAGGATACCTTTTGAAAAAATCACTCCAATGCTCTCACAAACAGAACATGTTAGAAAAGTGACCCACTTGCACCAAATATAAGTCATTGAAGTTCTTTCAGAACAAGATGTGAGAAATCAAAATGGAAATGTTCTTCATACAAAGGCAATAGTAAGAGAAGTATATGGATAGATAAAGCAGAGTTTAAAGCTGAATTGTCCCCATTTCTGATTTAATTTGAATTCCTTCATTCTGTTGTTGTAGTCTTCCTTGAAACAGCCTATCAAGTCTAATAGCAGATCTTCAACATCCAGTAGATCTGTTATTGTTCCTTCAAAGATAAACTGTTTCTCTAAAGGTTAAAAAATGGAGATTGTTTTCTAAATGCATTTGAAAAGGAAAGGAAATGTTAAAAAAAAATCTATGTAAAACAAAACCAGCCTTTGAAATGTTGTAAAGACTGGCTCTCTCCCTCACTAGTCTACTCTGGGTTTTTTTAGTTCAGCTCCAAAATATGATATTGCAGATCAGGAAGAGTATTCTTTATTTATTAATAATTTATTTTCTTTACCAGAATATGCATCTCACAAGACTGCTAAGTTTAGGGTAAGAAACAAAGGTTCCCAAGTTAAACTTGTTATGCCTTTGGCCAATGGATTGTTTTCACAGAAGTTACCAAGTTAAAAAAATACTAATGTCAGAAGAATGCTGGCTTTTATACCCAGAGCAACCTGGCTTGTGCAGGGCAGGTGAAAGGAGCCTTCACACAGGTTCTTGAGCACTGAGCTGGCATTCCTACAAAATGTGCCCAACACAAATGATCTGGGAGCCAACATAAAATAATTGCTTTGGGCTACACAGTCAGCAGCAGCTCCTCACCCTGGCTGTTCAAACGCATGGCACTTCTGTGAAGATAATGAGAAATTAGAAGTTGGATATTTTCTTTCTTAAAAAGCATGAAAAGAGCTATCTTGGCGCATTCCAATCTACCTGTTTCTGCCTTTAACTTCCTCCTTGAGAAACTTTTTTTTTGAGTTTTTGTTATGAATGAGAAAAGAAGATTGTACTGAACTGTGAATTGCCTTTTTCTCTCTTTTTAGTTGAAACACAGCACGGAGAGATGCAAGTAAAATTATTAGTGCTGGAGATTGTGAATATCTTTTGAAATGAAGGGCATTTGCCAGGAATCTGTCAAACTACAAACGACCTAGGTCTTGCTCAAGAAACCATCTATTAAAAGTAGTGACCCACTAACCTAATTTTTTCCAGAAAGACTGTTGGGCAGTTATGGCAAGGCAATCCAAGAGATTTGTAAAACTTTTCATTTCTTTAGGGGTCAGATAGTAAGATTTGAGATGCAGAAGCAACAGAAAATCATGTCAATTTAAGCAGGAAGTTCTGTTGCCAAATGAACTGTGTATATTTAGACAGCTTTGTGAATGTTCAGCTCTTCTGATTCATGACTCCATTCAGGAACTGCTTAAGATGTGCTTTTACTCCAGTAGAGTTTTTTTGTCTGGGTTCTCCAGGACTTTGTATGTCTATTGGGAAAGAAAACCTCTTTCTTCATTTTGTGAAAGTGAGATTATACAGCGATTACTGGACATGTACTCGTGGTACTTGAGAACAATTTTCCTTTTAATATAAGCCTCATATTGCAGTAGTTGTTGCCTTGCAAATGTTCATAATAATAATCATTATCAATCTGCTTTCTGTGGCAATAAAATCCCTAAATTGAGCAGGAAGTAATGCTAAACTCAGAAATGGTAAAGGCTTTCCTTCCAATTTGAAAAGAGGATGAGAGAGAACAAATTAATCACAGAATCGTGGATGCTGGAAACATATTAAAAAATCTAGCCAGTCTCTTTGCCTTTCGTTTGCTTTTTATTGTACATCCTGCAGTATTCTGACAGTCTGGTTTTTCAAAAGCTGTAGTCTTAAAAGTGATAGGTTACCATTACTTTCTCTTAAGAGTGTATGAGAATCTCACTGATAAAGAGGATTTCAGAAGTTTGGGAAATGAATGCTACTGCAGCAGTGAGAAACTAACGGTTCCAAATATATATAGAAATGCAAAGGGATTTTTTTTTCCCAGTGATTTTTTGTGCTGAGTCGCCATCTGAGATGTCTGTGCATATGTCAGTTTATCTATGTCTGTTTTAGAGCTGGAATATGTTCTCACTCCCTTAATAATCACCTCCTCACTTTCTGTACAATTTTAAAATTACATCTGACCAGAGGATTAAGAATGTCTTAGTGGTAACGTTCTGTTGAAATTCATTTGACTGTGCATTGTTCTCCAAAGTGCCATATTTAGCTCTTAACAAGCTTGGGAATATTGTTTATTTGGCCGTATGATGTGTTAGTTGCTTAGCTAATTCTGCATTTAAAGACGTGTGTTCTCTGGGCTCTCACATGGGGGGAGGAAAGTGTCCTCCTTATGTGAGAAAGCTGCCACAGCAGCTGAGATATCACTTAACACTGGAGGCTCTCCAGGGCTTGCATGTGCTGTACATGCTTGCAATGTATTTTGGTATTAGTATGACCAACATGAATACACAGCACTAATGCTGAGAATAAAGTGGGTGCTAAAGCTCAGATTCAGATGCTCTAAATGGCAACATCTTTATTGCTCTGCACTCAGAGGGAATGAACAAATAGTTCTGCAGTGGGCAAAGAAGACTGGTGTAGCGCCCTAACCCCAGAGGCAAATTTATTTCCACCCATCTGCTGTCTCAAATGCCAAGTCCTAGAAATGCCACTGTTTCCAAAGTAGCAAACATTAACCATGTGTGTGAATCTTAGGCATTAGTAAAAATTATTCCAAAAAACTTGCCTTTGTTTGGCTTTCATGAATTGCCAGAGCAAAGCAGAAGTCCAAGGCTCGTTATGGGCTCCGTTATCCTGGCACTAACAGGTTTGTAGTTTCTGTCATGGACTATAATGAATGGCTATGGGTAAGACAATGATTTCATTTCATTAATCTGCTGCAAATAATAAAAGCATTTGTAAGGCTGTAAGGCAAGGTCTAGGGCTGGGTTCTGGTCAAGTTTGCTATAGGACTTGCAGACCCCATATCATGGTACCCAGATGAAAGGGGATTGTAAAGAACTTGTATATTGTGGAATAAAATGTATGTTCAGAGTCTGCAGACTCCTGGAGCCAAGGGTGGGCAAGGAAAACATAACTGGCTGCTGGTGTATAGGTCTTCCCCCAAAGGACCTTGGTTACTATTAATGCCTCTCTCTCCTCCTCTTCCTGCCCACCAGCATGGGTTTGGAGAAAACTCTCCTGTTGCTGCTTCTCCTACCAGTAAATGGCAGAAGAAATTACATATTATTAAGTGCAGAAATAGGTCCTGCTTAGAAATCCAAGTGTCAGGGAACATTAGTGCTGCCCTTTCCTTGCCAAAACTTGCCAATTCCCCCTCTGCTGTGAGCTGCTTTCAGACATTTGTGTTTCTTTTTGTCTAGGCAGGCTGCGTATTCAGCAGAGTGACTCAGAGCACAGAATCTCTTTGAACTGTGTTTCTGCTCTGGGAAAGTCTTTTTTGGTTTTTGTTTCTTTAATATTTTTTTTAAGTGATAAGGAAATATGTGCTACTTGCAAGTTGCTCCTTTTGGCAAACGTGGGATATCCCTTTTTAGTATGGATTCTGTCCCATATGTGATCGTTCCTTTTTTGCCAAACTTCCTTAGATGTGCACCAAATTGCAGAAAGATGAATACCAACTTTGCATAATTTGAACAAGAAAGCCTCGCAGTGCTACTTTTCTGTTTAATTTACGGGGGGGGGGGGGG
>VYZP01029652.1:39648-49648 GCA_013400635.1 Hypocryptadius cinnamomeus
TTCAATGCGGGGGGGGGGGGGGAAATTATAAGATACATAGGACATAAGTAAGGGCAGAATAGAGCCCTTAATCTTAATTATTCATTCTGCAGTATTATAAATGACTAAAGATTACCTCCAATGTTTGGTATAATCTTACAGTGTGCAGATGTGGTTCTCTTTGGTATATGCCATCTTTACTGAACTCACAATTTCCATAATGCTGTCACATTCTGCATGGGAAGCAGATTTACAGATAGGTAATCCATGTAAGGTATTTTAAAGACAGCTTATTAAAGGATTGAGGCCTGCTGTTAAATTACATATGCTTTCAATTGCTATGAGGAGCAAACAGTATCAAGAAGTACAATAATTTAGCTACAGCTGGAGAAAGGCCTATTTAAAGTTTTGATGACAGATCCTTTAAAGTTTTCCTTTAAGTTCTTTTCTGCTTTCTATCTTCTCCTGCATAGTACAGTATTTCACTTTATACAATGTAATTTCACCAGCAGGTCAACTGTATGCACGCTAGGAAACTGAAATGCATTCCTAAACTGATAGATAGAGTTTACAAAACGACTGTGGGCGCCAGGCTCCACACTTGATGGCATTATCTAAACACCTGACAGCAAGGATGGAGTCATTGCAGTTTAGCATTGCTAATTATTAATAGCTCAAATAGCGCTGGGCAGTGTCGCCGTGCGCGTTCCCCGCGCCGCGAGCCGGGATGCTGTGCTGCAGCGATGCTGCCGAGCATATTGGATAGTGCCCCCATCTGTTTCTGGAACACAAGGCGATGTGTCACTTACGTGCTGTCTGCTCCTGTACCCTTTGCAGAGGGAGCTACAAGAGATTGCTTTTCCAAACAGATAAGCTCATTCCCCTCTCTTTAACTGGAATAAGAAGGCAATGACTGTCATTTAGAGTCATTCCTTAACTGGGGGGGCTGAGGAGGAGGGGGAACGTTTGGAGTTTTTTCCCTAAAGTAACAAAATAAATGAGAAAACAGTGATGGTGTTTGGAGCTAACTTTAAGTGTCGCACGGTAAGATGCTAAAAGGGGCACATTATGCAGACATGAGACTACAAAGCCCGAGAAGGAATGTGTTAAACAATCATTTTATAACGATGAGTCTGGCCATGCGTTTGCGTGTGAACATTATTGCAATCTGAAAAAGAGAAAATGTTATTATGCCATGTATCTTTGAGCCATTATTGGAATTAGGTTGCAAAGCTTTGACTGCAAGGTTATTTGAATCTACTGCGTGTTGTTAATGTCATGCTTTCTATTTAGGATTTTTTTCCTTATTTGTTATGAACTAGTACACTATGAAAAGCAAATAATTTTTAAAAATGTATCTGTAAACACCCACCACAAGCATAAGTATATTTTTTAACTGTATATATTTAAGGATCACCGTACACTGTGGGAAAAGCTGTGTAAAGCTCTGGAAAGACAAAGTAGTAAAAAAAAAAAAAAAAATTGTTCTAAGAATTAAAATAAAGGCTTTTTAAACTTATCTTTATTTTTTTTCTTTAACATTTCTGTGTAATCTAACCAGACACATGAAAAATAGTGACTCTAAATTTGACAAAATAAAACATTTTCTTACAAAGGGTGATCTAAACATCTTTCCACATAAATATATTAAGACTTCTTTTTCTTTTTTTTTTTATTTTTTAGTAAATGAAAGATATTATTTTTATTTTGATGTATTTACAGTGTAAATTATTCACATGATATTTCTGTCCTCATCTAATAAATCTATTTTTACAGAAGTTGTAGAGGTTAATAGATTTTGAATTGCATTAGATTTCTGTAATAAATGGATATATAAGACAAGACCTTATTAGGTTGATCTTTGTCTGTGAAATCTTTCTTCTTCAAATAATTTCAGAAACCAAAAATGCAAAATACAAACTTTGCCTAATCATGGATTTTTAAGCATATGTCTTTATAAATATTAGTGCAATTTAATTGCAGAAAATTCCTTTGTTACCAATTAGTAGCAAAGTTCTATAGAGTACCTGAAACTCGTATATTTATTTCAGCATTTATACTGGAATATGCTTCTTATAAAGGAAAAATGCTATTGATAGCTCTAAATGAAGTTTGAATTAATGTAATGTCAATATTATCAAATATTGATATATCACCCCTAGACAGCAAATGTATTATCAAGTGAAAAATAATTAAAGTAGTTAAAAATTAAACTGAAAAATTAAAAGGTGATGCTTAAATAAATAAAACAAAATATCTTAGTAGAAAATATTTCTAATAGCCTGTGTAGATCTCATTGCATTGTTTCTGTTGTTACCATGTCTTAATGGTTTTTATTGTTTATGGGAAAAATTGTTTAAGACAGCAAGAATCTCGGGTCTTCTCTTTTTTATGAAGGTCAAACTAAATTCAGAATTATAACTGAAAAATGAAATGTAAATACCAAGATCTTTGATAACAAAGTAATTAAAATGTATGGTTTTGCCTACTGTGTATAATAAGGGCTTATATTTGATCAACCATAAAAGTTATTTAATCATTTTAACCTTGGAATACTACCCCACAAAAAACTACTTAATGGAAGTTAGCTGAGAAGCATTAGAGTATCACAACATCAAGAAGGCTGAGCGAGAGGGCACTGAAAATTCAAGCACAGCTTATTTCTGCCATAATACTATAGCAGGTTGCATGGCAACCAGTGGCTGTGGATTTTGAAGTTACTTTATCCTTATTCAATGAGCAAAGACTTAGCCTGTATTTATTTTGGTAATTTCTAGAATTAATCAGGTATTTAAGGCCCAGTGTAGCATAAACTTTCTGTGATTTTTTGATTGGCAAATGAATGTTTACAACTGTTGTTGGGAGAAGATGTGGAAGAAGAGGAAAGCTCGATTGTTCCTCCTAGCATTGCAGACAGTGAGTATTAGACAAGTGCTCGGATCAGCAGCCCATTTGGAGCCAGAGTGTGGCTTGCAAGCATCTCCCTGTGATTTAGTTTAGTCATTTTAGGAGGACACTGGAGTTTTCTAAAAAAAAAACCTGCCATATTTCATTTTAGTGTTACCATTAAGGAACAATGCTAAGAGAATTTTAACATTTTTCAGCTGAGTAAAAGCTGTTATTGTAAGCCAAAGTCACAAGTAAAAGTAGTGTGGCACCCTTGTGGGCATGTATTACTTCAGAGAATACAGTAACATACAAATCTCAAAATATATTTTAAAATACTATTTAATTTCCATTACTGTCCTTAAAGTACAAAGGCAACTTTTGCAGTATCCTGTTGTTTAATATGTTCAGGGTTCTGCCAAGCTTCTCAATATCCCCAGATCTTACTGAAATTGCAGTAAATTAAAGCACCAAGCGCACATCATAATGCTTGTAATGAATGAGAGGTGTGAACTGGTGGCTCATTTAATGAGTGCTTTTTAAAAATGCACTTTGCTAGAGCATATGAAAAATCTGTAGGATATTTCCAGGTTTCAGAAGCAGTGTGTATGCTTGTAGTGAAAGCTGCCATCATAGTGCTTATACATACAGGGGTAGGATTATGATATGAGTGTTCTCTTCATGTGTTTCAGTTTCTAACTTTTTGGCTTTTTATGCAAAGTACACATTGAATGAACCTTATCACATACACAGCATGAAAGGCATCATTAACTCAAGACAGCCTTTCACAACCCTGACTTACATCATGCACCCCACCAACCCAGCTTTGAAGAACCTTTTTTTCATGTGTTCATGAACTTAGCAGATTTACGTGACAGCTGTATCATTCTATTTTAAAGCATATTTCCAAAAATGACATTAGATCAAGACAAAAACCATAACAAGAAGCCCACAGTCCTTCTCAGGTGGGAGTGGGCACCCAGCCAGTCGAGCACTGCTGGTTTGGGAATGCCTTGTCTCCAAGGCAGGCCGCTGAAGATGAAATTGCACAACTGCTCATGTCTAGTGCAGGTCATGCCTTTTCTGAGAGGATTCCTCATTCCCCAGATACTGCTTATGTCCAGAAAACATCCACCCCCAGCATCCAGATTCCAAACTCTACAGCACAGAAGTGAAATCAGTTAAAATTAGAGCTGAAAGGGGTAGTGAATGTCTTGGCATTTGTTTTGCATAGGTAGCCTGGAGGTTGCAGCATATATGTGTGCAGCAGCAAGAGGAGGTCCGTGCATGTCCACTTTCAAGCAAAATGTGGCACTTTGGGCTCACTGTGCCTGTTGGCATGTATAAAAGTCCCTAATGATCTTAATGAAATAAAGTGATCAATCTTGGCACGGAAGGCACAGCAAAGTTATTCTAAAAATGGATAGGTTATTTTGTTAAAACCTCCACTAGAAAGCTAGTATACTTCTGGGAGTTGTGAATGTTGTTAAAATATAGATATATATTATAGCCTTTATGATGACAGTTAAAAATTTATTACAGCCAAATTCTTTATGTCAACAATAAGCTACTGCAGTTTAAGAAAAATGAAAGACTTTCCCCTGAGCCAGTTGTGTTTTCTTTGAACATAATAGGAAATAAAGCTTAAATATTTGGGGTTGGAAGTCTTGGTCCTGTTTGAATATTTGTGTTTCACACTTTGCAGAAATTAGTGAATTTTAGTGACCTCATTTCTGGTTACTATTTTTTTTTTAGATGGAAAGGTTAATACTAAAATGTGCTAGTATGAGTAAAGGAACTTGCAGTTTCATAGTGGTTTGTACTAGTAATAAAACAGAGATCTGTTCAGAGCAAATCATTGTGGCAGTAAGGGGCTCCTGGGCTTTCTAGCTTCCATCCTGGCTGAAAAGCAAGCTGACCCGTGCTGTTTTGTCTCTATCTTCTTTTGGGGACATACATTAAGTCATATGAGTCTGAACAATCAAGCACAATGCAGCACTTGTCAGACCATTATGATTTATCTTTCTTTAGGCATTGGGTAAAATGTATTAACTTAAACCCTGAGTGTGGTTCCAGTGCAAATACAGGAAGGAATTAAAGAGCTGGCCCAGTGTTAGTGCAGAGAAAGTGAGGACTTTGCATCTTCTGGTCCTTTCTTCATTTATGCAAGTGATGGCTGCAACAGGAAACTTAATAAAACCTCTGATCAAAGCACTGCTGGATCTGACCAGCAACTTTGTGGTAGCTACACTGTGGACAAAATAGTAGAAATCATTTTATCAGGCACTTGAATTGATTCATTTTATGTAGGGCTTTGAATCAGTTGTTGCTTCTGCTTTTATTTCTGCATGTATTTTTTAAGCTTAGTGGCTACATGAGAGTTGTAGAAGTTGTAGAGTTGGAGAGTTGTAGAAGTTCAGAATGTCCCTTGACATTGGCCCTCCTTGTTTTGTGGGGATGGGCAATCCGATTACAACATTGAACAGGGCACCTGTGCCTTGTTTTTTTTAAAAGGAGAAAATTGAACATTCAGTGATGCTCTGGGCCAGAAATTACTGTCCAAGTAAACTGCAGTACTTATGAATGAGGCATAATAGATTTGTCAGGGCTATGACCTATTTCAGTAATTGTGAAAAAGGAATAATGTTAAGGTGTCAAAGAGGAGTCAAGGCATGGGGCTTGTTTTCACTGAAACCTTGGGCAACGAGGAAAACATGAAGGCAATACTTCAGTCTGAAAATAAGAGCCTGGGAACACAGTCAGGAAGTAACCTTTAGCTCCATTTCTCCCTAAATAATTTGCATTCTGTAAAAAAGAAATGCATTTCATATATTTATAATTTATTTATATTTATAATTATTTATTTATATTTATAATTATTTATATTTATATTTGGAACCTGGGATTAAAATTGAAAGCCTATAGTGAAGCTCACATTTGCAGAACAGAGCTTTATCAATTACTTCTCTTTTCTGACAGCAATGCCTGCTTTTCCAGAGCAGCCCCCCACATGTCCTATCCTTTTGCCTCACATGCAGATTGGACACAAATGTGTTAGCTAAGTTTTTGCCACACTATCCAAGGAAATTATAGGGAAATGGTCCAGTTTCAAAAATTCTACTAAATTTTGTGTATTTGGTTTTAATTTTAAAACTGTTAAGTCAAAATGTCAGTGGTGAGTAGATCTGTTATTGTCTAAGTGCATACCTCCTCTTAAAAATAATTGTAGGACCAAAATTATAAATGTTTTACTTCATTCACATTTTTCACTTCCATGATTGCCTGCACTGCCTGTCTCAGAGCACACAGAGGCTAACAGTACAAGTGTAAACTGTCATCTAAGTCTTTTTCTTCTGCCTAACACTGGAAAGGTTATGTCCTGAAATAATGCATTTAGCAAATGATGAACCCTGTAAGACAGGACCAGGGCTGGAAGGATTGCAGACAAAATGTCCTCAGAGCTGGAAACAGTCACACAGATTGGAGACTAAACCCAAATGCTGCCTGCTGCCTGTCCAGGAGAGTTTTATATCAATGCCTCTGTGATTGGAAAGAAGAATTTTGCAGCCAAATGCTCTATTGATTTACATTCCTGGAAAAAACACTGATTTATGGAAGGTTTTGCAATATTAATATCACAGTTTATTCTTAGTTTTAAGGCTTTAAACTGCAGTAAGGTGCATCAAGGACCCTTTCTAGCTCGCACTGTATTTTCTCTTATATGAATTTGGTTACTCTGTGTACCTCAGTGTACCTGTCTTTACAACAGCCCTGAGCAATGTGGGGTATACTGTATTATTTACACTTGAAGTATTGAAATACAAGAAATGTAATGGTGTTCTAACTCTGTACAGTTAAATACGTTCCTAAGAGAAACCTCAAGGGTTTCTAGCAGCCCAGCTATTAGCAATGGCCATAAAAGGTGAGAAACATCATGCATATGAAAATTCAGCCCATCACTAAAGGGTCTTGAAAATCTGACCCAACACAATTTGGGTAAGATTATACAAAGTAACAACAGCACAGAAGGGAATTGATCAATTTCTCAGAAAATGTTGCATTGTACGTGACCCTTAAAATATGTCTTTTTTCTGGTTTGTTTGGGTTTTTTGTTTGTTTGTGTGGTGTTGGTTTTTTTGTTTGTTTTTTGGTTGGTTGGTTGGTTGGTTGTTTTTTTGGTTTAGTTCATTTTTTTCCATTTAGATTATTTGGTAAATATATTCTGACAATTTAGGAAGTCATTTTTGCTTTGATTCCTTCCTGTTTACCTTTCAGAGTGAATCATTTGACATGTGTTCTAATTCCACTGGATCAAGTATGACTTTTCATTCATTTCATAGGTATATAGCTTGCTGAAAACAATAAAGCTAGTAAAGAGCAAAAGGGAAATGCTAGAGGGAAGGTTTAATTCTTTAAATTATAAAGTAAATTGGCAGTGACTGCACACTGAGACACATCCTAGTCCCCATGTACTAATTGGATGCCACTTAAAAACATTATGAGAAAAGTATATGAAACTCCAGGTCTTCCAGTTTAAGTATCATCCTGGTTTTATACTGATATTAATGACCATAGGTTGGGTAGGGTTTTCTTTTTTTTTTTCTTTTTCCCCCCACTGTGGTGAAAGTAAGATGCCTGAAGGGAAGCAGAATTAATTAAAGTTTCTGATGAATATTGGACCACTACTGGCATTTGCCTCGGGATCAACAGGTAGGTTCTTAACTTTGTGAAGGAAAACATTATTGAAGAAGGTTGCATTCCTTGTGCAGATCAAGTTGTGCTTTTAAAAAATAAAAGAAGTCAGCTGGTGGTCTTGCTTTTAATTATCGAAGCTGTGAGAATTCAAATGACATATTTGCCTCATTTACTTAGAAGATATTCTTGTATTTATTAAATCATTTGAAGAACATCTGTAACACTTTGATAAGATTTTCTTTCTCATCATGGGAAGCAGGCTGCATTTCAATACCAGGATGTACTAGTATTACCAAGTGTTTACTACTCCATTCACAGGGAAACTGTAATATGTAGAAGTAAAATTCACCAAAATTTGGAAATGTTTCATTTTGTAACAATAGTGGACATAAATCCAATAGTGGGATTAAAGGATCCAGACATAATTATAAATTATTATTTAGCTTTTCCTTCTATCACTGCTAGACTACAAGCTACCTGTTTATTACCATTTTTTACCCAGGAATTCCCTCACAAAAGCAAAAGCCTATAGAGTCATCTCCAGCAACAGTGCAGTTGAGATGACAAGGAAGAAATAGAGCATTTTTAACACCAGCTGTTAAATGAGTAAGAAAAAAGTGATGCTGTCTTTCTGTGCTGTTTCTGGGTCAGATAAAAATATAGAAACAGCCAATGTCCTTTAGATCAATCAAAAATAATTTTTAAACAACTTGAAATTTCATGTCATTGATGCTTTGAGGCTTTTCTGGATTGTAAACACCTTCCTTAGACACAGAGGACAAAGGTCCAGTGTCTCCAGTTGTTTTTGCATGTGACTGAGGTTTAAAAATCAAAGTTCATGTAACCAGGCAAAGTCACAAACAGAGTCCACAGTATCAGACAGAGCAGGTGAATATGTGTATCCTTCTGTTTACTGTAGGAATCCAAAAGTTAAACTAGAATTTCTAATTTTTTTGCAGGAAATTTGCTTTTAAAAATTAAGAATACCAGGGTAAATCTCACTTTAAAAGGTTTGACCATATATTGCACAATATTGTGCTGGAAAACACATATATGGCATAATAAATGAAGTAGGAATTCAGTTATTAAAATGTGTGAGCGTGTGCAAAGCTGCATATGCATATACATATGCATATACATGTGTAATTGTGAATGCAAATATCGATATTGTCTCTGTATATATAAAAACTTATTTAGTTATCTGTGGTTGTGTGTTCACAGAAATAAATACCTACATATACCTATAGTCCTTCTCACTTCAGAAAACATAATAATTACGTAAAATTTATTTCCTTGTGTTTCAGAGGTAATTTAAGAAAATTTACTGTAAATTATTAAGCATCTTAATTCCTCCTTAATTTTAGTGTGGGAATTTTATGTCTCCTAAATTGTTATAAAATACATATTTATAATTATGAATGTATTTTTTTCATATTAACATTTTATCTTATAAAGAAAAAAAAATAAAACTAGCATGTGTACTGTAAAGGAACTTATATAGTGGGATTTTTTCAGCCTTTTGTTATGGTTTTTCAGATTATTTGACTGATGTTTAACTGCTTCATCAGTTAAATACTACTAGTCCAGCAGATGAAATCAAATCACCTGAAAGTTAAAAGGTCATATTAATACTATATCTCTAAAGGTTACAGAAGAAAGTCAGCACTGAAACTCCTGCAGACAGTCAGAGAAGAGGCAGGGCCACTGTGTTATTGATAGACAAAAGGCACTGCTGGATAGCCTGTCTCCATAAAACACTAAAATATTTCAAGAGCTGTTTTCACCTATGGAGTGTAGAGAGAGTAGCAGTGGATACTCATATGTTCACTATTTTATTTCTCATGCTTTTAAATCAGCAATGCCCAACCCATTTTATTATTGCTGGGATTTTTTCATTTGCCCAGGTCTCAGTTCTCTCTGTATCTCATCCTCTTCCTGAAGAAGATGTTGATTTTAATCTTTTCCTTTTTAAGTATTTATTTATGCTGTTTCATTGTCCATAGGCACTACTTGTAAAGAACCTGCTCTGCTAGACATCATGTAAACTGAAGTTTCAAAAAGCAGTCCCTGCTCCAGATATGCCAGTTTCTTCTCAGTCACCTTTCCAGGTTGCTCTATTTCTTGCCATCAGAACAATGGGCTATAACCTGATCATTTTCTACTTATATTTCCTTTTTCCTCCTTTTTCTCCCCTATGTCTCTCTTCTACTCTATCCAATTTTTCTATCAAAAACAGTCACATCCACAATACTCTAAAAACATATCCATTCTCATAAATCTTCAGAATAACTTGCTCCATTCTTCCATGTACTACACAAACAGCTGCTCCTCTCTCAGAGCACTCTATGTCTTTTGCCCACATTTTCCTGCTATACCTCAGTCAGTTTTAGTTTTTCACTTTTTCATTTGTAGTGTCTTGTTGCAACAGTCTGCTGTGATC
>VYZP01029652.1:54648-82264 GCA_013400635.1 Hypocryptadius cinnamomeus
AATGTGAGCTCTAAGATTTTACATCAGTGGTCTCTGAAGACATTAAATACAAGAACAAATTCAAGGAGTTTCTGTTGGCATGTTAAATCTGAGATAGGTATGTAACCTTACGCATATTTTTATATCATTTAGAAAATGCTGTAAGATTTTAGATTAGGCATTAATTTAATGTCTGCATTTTTTTTTCTGGTGGCAGGAAAAATCTCTCTAAATCTTACATAAAATTTTCCACACAATTTATATCTACACTATTTTATCTATTATTATCCTTTTGTTTTGAAAAAAACATATTTTTATTCCGCTTGATGTTATGTAATATTGATTAATTATTTAAATACGAGATATTTGCAGAGTAGCTGAATGCTGGATGTTGGGACTCAGACATCATGAAAACTGCACCTTGAGAATATCACATTGTCAAACTCTATTTCAGGATCTTTTCTTCTTTTTAAAATGTCAAATTCAGAGATATGATGTCTTCAGAGGAATCAGAACATTTTAAGTTGGCATGGGATGAATTTTTTTCATTTCTTATTAAGATGAAACATATATTCCATATGATTTTGAATAAAATTCAAAAACTATCATAAACCCTTTATCTGCTATAATAAATAAATTATCCATATGATGACATCATAATTCAAAGGCTACATTAAATTATAACATAATTTTATACTTTATATAGAGCAATAAATCAGTGTATCATACACCTTGTGTGACCTTCTATTTTAAACTACAAATGAAAACAATTAATTTGCCGCTCCACTGTTACAAAACTACCATTCTCAGAGACAAAAATAGACCCAAATTATAATGCATCTTCTCAAAATTCCATTTTCTGCCATTTTCAGATTTAAAGACCTACATTTCTTTCTTGGGGACAGCAGAGGCAATCACAGTTCTGTACCCCTCTCTGTTCTTTACTGTGGCTTTTAGAAAATGTGCATCAAGGCAGGATATATTTTGCCCTTTCAGGTTAATTTGTTTTACCTACTTATTTCTCACTCGAAGTCTTAATTCTGTCTGTAGGATAGATCCTGCCAACCCTCTTTCCACGGGCACATATGATCCAAAAGGTTTTCATGCAGGTTTGCTTAGCAGAAGCAGAGTGCAATGATTTCCATATTTCTGCTACATTTGAGTTTCATGTACCTAAGGAAGATCTTCTCCAGACATTTATGTCAGAAGCTCTGGTGGTGGATACAGAGCAGATGGAGCAAACCTGTAGCAGCTGATTGAAAATACAAAGTTTTACAAACTTTGGATTTACTTGTGGTGTCCAACATCTTTGCTCCAGCAGAAATTTGCCTTGCACATTCTAGGTCATGATCCCATGCAATGCGCCGTGTGTTTTGGGACAAACTAAATATCAAGCACTGTATGTTGTCCAAAATAGGTACATTTATGGTACTGCACATGGTAAAGGATAAGAAGCTATCATACATGGACAAACAACTGTGATTGGTGCAGATTATGGGCCTTGGCAGAAAATAGAGGGAATGAACAACTGCCTTATGCATCTTGTTGTGGGGTCCCACTCTGATGTTAGGCCCTTCACAAGTGCTTTCCAGTACTCACTAATATGACTAGGATCTGCTTGCATACTTAATTTTTGCTGTTTTCTTCCTTGTATTTCTGCACTGCTAGATGTAGTTTTGATATGAGGTTTGTTTGGGGAGAGAGTTCAAAATGTTAATAGTGCCACATATTTATCCTGAAGACTGCAGCTCAGCCTCTGCTTGTGGCAAGGTGTGGGAAGGATGCTATACACCCAGTTCACCTGTGGGAGTTGGCTTTGTGTCTCAGATTTGCCTTCAGGAAGGGTTTAACCCACTTACTGGAAGTCCTGTGTGCCTGAGGAGCTGCCTTCAGTCCTCAATGTGAAGCCCAGGTGATTTGGGCTGGGCTCAGGCTATTGAGCTCCTTGAATAAAAAGGGGGAGACATTTCACTTCAGCCAGCAACATACAAGGAGTCCACACACAGCATAGAAGCTGGGTCTGCCCAGGCTGCAGCAGGTCGAGTTGCTGATGAGACAGACCCACTGCAGGGCTCGATGCTGTGTGGGGACACCGACAGACAGGTGGCTCTGTGCCCAGGGACTGTGCATTCCTGGAGGCCTGCCAGGAGATGACCTGGCCTCAACTACCAAAGGAGAAAAGAAGCAAATATATTTATAAACCCTTCACACGTACTATTGACACAGATTTTTTTTTTCCTTTAGGAAAAGCATTTTTTGTAGTAAAATTTGTGATGGGTAGAACTTGCCAGCATCCAGTATGTCAATGTGAATCTGTGGAAGAGTTAAGTCATCATTGCAGTTCATTGCAGTTTGGCATTTCTGACACCTGAGCACGCCTTGCTCCGAAACAGAAATTTAACTCGGCAAGACTGGAGAGAAAAGCAGGATCTGTCCTTTACAGATAAATTAATTCAAAGTTAAATAAGACAACTTTTATTTATGTTCTAGATATTAAGCAGGAGGCTAACAATAAGAAATAATTCACATGCTTTAGTGCATATACATAAACCATTCAGATGTGTTAGTTAATGCTTTTTTAAATTAAAAAACATAAAGATCTGTGAACAAGATGAATGCTTGCTGATGAAAAAGACAGCCTCACAAAACCTTGTCAGCTTGATTCCAGGTTGATGATTCCTATTAGAAAGAGTCATAATCAGATGTGCTAAAATGATGACAGTGCTGAATAAGACAGCAAACATGCAAAGCAGTAAGACCAGGACCATTGTGGGATGCTGTCAGTGGTTGATTTCACCAAGTCTCAGTAGCATGTGGCACTGTTTTTTGTTTGAGTATTTTAAAACATTTTTGTTATGAGAATCATAAACAGAGAAAAAGTCTCAGCCTTATAATTCAAAGAAAATTCCCCCCCTCACCCAAAAGCCTATGAAATACAGAAATCTGACATTAAAAAAACCAGTCTTAATGGCAGTCTATACTAAAAGAAGTGGTGTTTCTTTTTGCAGCAACTTCTGTCATGGTTTTGCAATCATTTGAACACTAGATAAAATAAATGGAACAATGGTTATTTCTATTTTACTTTAATACAACAGAAAGCCAGATTTTTTTGGCTACAGAAGTCAAGGCTTACATCAAAACAAACTGCAGGCTTAGAGTTTACAGGGAAATATGGAATGTGGTATGTGTCTGGGTTTGTATACTTTATCATCACTGTTGTCTTGTGAGGGCAGGTTTGTCATAACTCACTGCTTCACTTTTCATGAATTACAGTCATGCTTTTGTTCATAAGCAGTATGAATAGTATAATTTCTCTCTTTTTGTTTTTCTCTATACGTATACTCCAAAGTCCACTGTGCATATCTGCACCTCTTACTCCAGCAAAAATCCCTGTGAAGTAAAAATGCAGTTCATGTAAATGTTTGTGCACATTAGAAAAACATAAATACAACAGGCTTGTCCCAATATAGAGCAGCGTTTAGTGCTGGCATTACCTATTAAAATCAGTGCATTAGGCTTATGGTAGATGCGTGTATGTTAGTCCAGCATAATACTGCTAAAATTGCCAATCTAAAGCCCAGTTGCTGTAGCCATTAAGAAAGCAAATGCTCTTTCCCCTTCATTTATAGCAGTATTTGGTCAGTGTACAATGTGATTAGGACAATATTCCATCACACTGGACTTTCATTAATCAACAGATAACCCTCTCAGTTGAGTAAATTCAGTTTCTCTTCATCTTAGGGCTAAGACAAAGTATGAATCCTACCAGTCAGGTAAGTCTAGTCAGCAAAGCAGGGAAGAGAGAAAAAAGGTTATTCTTTATCCCTGCCCTCTGGGCCACATCTCTGCCTTTGTGCAGTGCCTGTAGCACAGAGCAGTGTCAGAGATAGAGACAGCCTCCTGCATGCCTCAGTTTGCCGTGGTGACTTCATTGGGGTGAGCCCAGGGACACAGTGCTATCCTACGCACATACAGACGTATATGCAGAGAGATAATGAAGAGGTTGGAGCCCCCATCCAGGCACTGAACTGGCAAAAAATGGGAGTTGTTTTTCTGCCTGCAGTTTACTGGAGACCTACTCAGAGCCAGACTAGTAGTCCTCTGTGAGCAGTGAAGTAGAGGGATCATTCTCTGAATCAGGCTTCACCCTGAGCACCCTCATGTCCAGGGGCTACTTCTGTACCTGTCCCATTTGAGGTCCTCTACCCCTGCACTGCAGCACTTTTATCTTCCCTCTCCACTAGGCCTCTTTTTAAGACTTTCTTAAGCAAAGGAGACCATGGCAAAAAGTCATTGTTCTTGCCAGTGGGCACTGGGTATGACATCTGATGGCTGCCAAAAAAAGAGACTTCTTTTTCCAAAGCAGAGCAGGTGGCAGGAGCTGATGGAACACCATGCTGGCATTCATTATATCATAGCACTGACAGCAGAGCTGGAAGCTAACAGGTTCACAGTTGCCTAATGTCATCATGCTGAAGACATTTTTAGAAAAGTTATGCAATTGATTAGCTGGCTATATATACCTTTTTTTTTTCCAAGATGAGTTGGTATTTTTGTCCCAACACAGCTAATACCAATAAAATAGATTTACAGGCGGTGTTGCAAATCATGTTTTTAGCAGGTTTTGGCAGCACATCTTCCCAGAGCTCTCACACCAGGCCACAAGAGCTTCTTGGAAATGACATGAAAAGCATACGAAAGCGGCCACATTAATATGGTTCCTAAAGCCAAGTAATGATTCTTCTAAGAAAGGGTATTTTTTTTCCTGTACCCTTTTGCTTTGTCTCCCAAACTGCTTCACCTCCCCCCTGCAGAAGGACACAGTGCCCTCTGAACAGACAGGGGGAAAAACTGTGTGATCTCTCCTGAATGGCAACTGTACCATGCTCTACGGTCCAGATTCCCCCTAAATTTAGGCATGTATCTGAGGCACTTAAATTGGGATCAGTGTCAGCTCGACTCTGATAATCCTGTTGCAGAGACAGATGTTTGAGAGTGTGATTCAGTTTACCTCAGATCTGAGTAAGAAGAGGAAATGTGGGACAGCCACCTTCCCTTCTTTCAGTGTCATAGTTACACATCTCAGTGTTTAAAGGATTAAGCCAGGACTGTGTTGTCTCTCCAAACTGATCCGACAGATGCGGTGAAGTGATTTACTTCAGCTTAAATTGTGGCTTAGTTGTGAATTAGCTGGCAAACTCTTAAGGAAGACAGATTCTGGTAACATCAATATACAGTTGGATACAGGTGAAAGAAATGACAATAACATTTCTCCCAGTAATGATGACAGAAGATACATGGCTCAGTTATCAATCTCAGAATCTTTATTAAAGCATAATGGTAGATGCTGGAGTGAGGGAGCTTTTAATTTTGCTTTATTGTATTTGCCTAGTGAAATGATTGCAACATTTTCTCTTGGATGAGGACTTTGCTAGAGTTACTTCTGTTTCTAAAGCTGAACAATCACAGGATGGCAATATGTCGTATGAGAAACTGCAGAGTAAAGCTACAGAGCTGTCAGCTGACTCAGACCTCAGCTTGCACTTTATCAAGCAAAACTCACCACTCATAGCAGAACTTAGATCCAGTGGGCTCTAAAAAGACATTGAACAAAATCTATGCAGGTTGTAATTTTAAAATTTCTCCTATGCTTTTCTTTTCCCCTTTCCTTTTTCCATTATTAGTAGCATAATGCTAGAATGGGATAAGGATGAAGGAAAGGTATGTAAAATCCAAACTTCTAGGAGAAGAGGGAGTTGAAAATCAATAACCAAATGAGCAAGAAAACAATTACTTTCTGGTGCCAATGTTTTCATTTTCCTAGTAGAACTTTTGACCCTGAAATGTTCTACCTGCAGTAGCTCCCGATATTTGTTAATTATCAACCCACACTTCAAAGCTGATCAGTTTTCAAGGGCTTTTGTGGAGGTTAGTTCAGGAAAATGAGTATTCAGTACTGCAGGAATATCTTTAATTGGAGGTGGTTTCATTTTGGTAGGGCTTGGGTTTGCATGAATGCATCTTACCTCTCAGATGCCTTTAAAGTGTCGTAGGGATAGGTCCTTCAAAGAAAGAAAATAAATGTATGCAATATAGAAGTCACAGGGATATTTCTGACACAGTGTCATATGATTTTGCATTGCCAGATAGCATCTCCTCGATAGACAAATGGAATGTTTTAAAATATATATGGTGTAGTAGTTGCTGTAGTGACTGATAAGGACATGCAGAAGGCTTTCCATTTTGTTTCACTTTGTTATATCTTTTAATAATTTAGCCTAGATATTATTTTTGTGCTGGTAGTATCATTTCTGATCTCACTTGTCCTCTGCCCCCCAAAATACCTTTGAAACTAATAAGTAAAACAAAGCACCCAATTTTGCCCTTCTCATTTACACAATGTTAGAGCTGGGTTTTGCACAAGGAGGACTGCATTGTCAGCCCAGTGATCTGAAAAGCAGAGGGAAAAAGCCAATAATACAAACTAAGATTCTCAAAAGTCATTGTTAATTTTTTTAATGTTTTTTTAATTTCAGAGAAATTGATGGCTATAAGTAATTCGAATGCAGCCCAACACACATATTTGTTGTTAGCAGTGGAAATTTTCTCTTAGCATTTTCTGGTTTTAAGAATGAAGGAAACACTTTAGCATGTTTCATTACTCCCCCATTCCTGACTATATTCAACTAAAATTTTGATATTAACGTTTCCAAATTATATATTTAAAAAAAAAAAATTAAAGAGCAAGTTTAGAAATCAGTTAACCTAAAGGTTAAGTGCAGAACTGCTTTTGAGCCTAAAGTAACTTAACCCTTCTTTAAAAAGACCTAAGTGTAAAGAATAAAGACAGTATTTTTCCTTTTCCTTTTTTTTAAAGAAGCCACATGAAATGTTCTCCGAGTTAAGTTTTACCATTCATAATGAATGCAGTCTCGCCATTCAAATGCGACCATAAGTACACAGAAGATAAGAATTTAATTAAATGTAGATTAAAACCAAACAGGAAAACACACTCGCTGATAATTTTATCCCATCCTCTGGCCATATTTTTTATACTTCCTTCTTGTTCTTCTTTGGGCTATAGCTTATCAACATGCCGATAGTACCATAACTCATTACATCTGATGGTGCTGCTGAAATGTGCAGGCTTGGTGCTTGAATTTCAGAGGCACTTAAAATGCAAAGCATGTAAATGTCTATGTTAAATATATTAGTGTGGTAATGTTAGTGAAAAGAAAGTGATTTCTTACAAATCCTTCTACTTCACATCATGCATTATCATTGCCCAGTCACAAACTGGTTTTAAAAATATCTATTTTAGTTTTCTCTTAAAATATATTTCTCTTAAAATATATTAATTTTGTTTTCATATGTCTTACCTGTCGATTTTCATATTAATTTCAGTTACTGATCTAGATCACTGAAAATATAGAGATTATATTTTTAGGGCTTGGCTAAATACACATGAAGTAAACAGCTGACTGGGAGAGGTCTGACTTATCCACGTAGTGTAACAGTTCAGGACCAAATCACTGTTCAGGCTAAATGGACTTGGATACCAAAACACTTTTAATCACAGATATATGCATTTTTTACAAATTAATGCCATTTTCTTGTTCCATGGAGGGAGACAACAGTGTCCAAAAGCTGGGGGCTTAGCGGGGATCTGTCTCCAAGGGATATCCCCAGTTATAAAGGAGGAAGAGAATGGAGAACAGCCCTGAGGAGAAGGACTTGAGGGTGTTGCTTTGATGAGAAGCTTGACATGACCTATCACTGTGCACTTGCATCCCAGAAAGCCAGCCACATCCTGGGCTGCATCAAAAGCAGCGTGGCCAGCAGGGTGAGGGAGGGCATTCTGCCCCTTCTACTTTGCTCTCATATGAGCCCTCCTGGAGTTCTGTGTCCAGCTCTGGGGACCTATGGGGCTGTTGGAGTGGGTCCAGAGGTGGGCCATGACCAGGGGGTGGGAGCACCTCTTCTCTGAGGACAGGCTGAGAGAGTTGGGGTTGTTCAGTGTGAAGAAAAGAAGGCTCAGTGGGGACCTTAGAGCGCCTTCCAATACCTAAAGGGGGCTTACAAGAGACCTGCAAAGGCACTTTTTACAAGAGCCTGTAATGACAGGACAAGGGTAATGGCTTTATATTTAAAGAGGGTAGGTTTATAAATTAGGAAGAAATTCTTTATTGTGGGGGTTGTGAAACACTGGAACAGATTGTCCAGAGAAGCTGTGAATGCCCCATCCCTGGAAGTGTTCAAGACACGGCTGGATGGGGCTTTGAGCAGCCTGGTCTAGTGGAAGGTGTCCTTGCAGATGGCAGGGAATCTGTAAGGTATCTTTCAACACAAAGTGATCTATGATTATATGAACATCCATTTCTATTCATTGGCTCATCTGACTTTAACAGTGGTTAACAGCTTGTTATACCAAAGTTACTCCTCTATCTTAGAGCTGAGGTACTCCCTTATCTGACATGGTTCACTGAAGTTCATGCACTTATGCTAACACTGTTGTCAATTGGGCCCAGTTGCTACACACAGCTACATTTTGGTGCATAATTATTGATAATCCATTTGGAAATATTATTTTTTATTTACAGCAAGAATAAAACATTTATATGTTATAGAGAAGCAGTTAATGTAGACTGAATTAATGGATTCCAAACTGGCCTGATGGCAGCCTGTGCATTTGTGCCTGACCAGTAGCCTCTAACAGATCTGCAACAAGTTCTTTAGCTAACCAACATTGCAAGATAAAACAAAAGTATGATCCATAAATCATTTAACCTCAATATGTCCACAATTTTTATTTCCAATGTATTTTGCTCACTGTATTTCCTACACAGTTTGAGGAAAGAAACTATTGGTTCAGCTCTATGATGGTTTCACTAGTAGTAGAACAGACTTTGGGCCCTGCTCAGAAATATGGAGATCAAAGTAAGAGTTTGCTTAATTAAATATTACACTAAGGTTTAGAATGTCAATGTATACTTTAATATGCAATCTTGATTTATTAACCACTGTTAAAGCATAATTGAAATAATTTCTGTGCTCCTGTTATCTTATATTTATAACCAAGGCCTCAAAAAATGGAACTTCCTTTGGTTTTGCAGTATGGGAAGGATTTCTTTCTGCTGTTTTATCAGCAAATAAATTATTTATCTATATTTTGCTTTTAAGTGATTTACAATGCTCTGAGAGTTGCAGTGTGATTATGAACTTTGCCTCAGCTCTTGACCAAGAGGTATTTTCAAATGAAGAAGATGGATCTGTAACTTTTTATAATTAGATGGCCTTTGACCTGAGCTTTGTGGATCAATCAGGAGAGAAATTACTTCATGTAAAAAGTTTAATAATATTAAAAAGTAATTACTGAGGTAATCAGAGCAAACTCTGCACCTCATCAAGAACCATACCTGACCTGCCATCACTCAAATTTAGGACAGGGTTTGAAAGCAAGTTTTCTAGTGCCAGACCAGAGAACATCGAAAGTATATGAGACCAATGAGCCACAAAACACCCCAGCATTTCTGTAATTTTCAGGGTAGGATCTAGCCTTCACTTCTTCCCCTTGACAGCAAAATGAGACAAAATCCTTGAGAGTTTGCATCTAAATATTTTTTTAAATTATTAAACTTTATAATAGTTTGTGTCAGGTGAAGCTAAAATTGAGTCTGGAAGTTGGCACATTTCAAAACTGAGTCTTTTCAATGTCAAAGCCAATTGATACATTTAAAATGATATACCACTATACTACATTTTTGGACATACTAAAAGAAATAGAGTCTTAGAAATGAGAACTATATTTAAATAGACTTAGAAATAAAATATATTGTTTTTGCAACATCTGCTGCTGTCCTGTTACACATTCAGAGAAAAGTCAGCCCAAGGGTTTGTGAAACAGTGATGCTTCAAGAGAAGGCATTTTTGATCACTACAGTGATATTTGGGGATAGTTTAAAAAACGTATTTCCGGTCCAGAGATGCTGAAGTACGTTTTAAAGAAAAGGATACTGCAGGTGACAGGAAGATCTGAAACAAGCTGTTTCTAGAGGCATGGCTCTGAAAAGAATGGGTGTAGAATTTCATGTGTTAGTAATACAAAATGTTCAAAGGGCTCTGTTAGCATGGAGATCTTAGGCCAGTTCCACAAAGGGCTGGCCCATCAAATACAGTTTATACTCTGAGCAAAGAAACAGTACAGAGAAAGTCTGTGTTAATACTTAAGTGTCTGGAAGCTTTTTGGAGCACATTGTTAGGACTTCATGCTCTCCAGGAACCAAGTGCCTCTTTGCACATCTGCAAGTGTAAGCACTGATTTGCAAAACAATTGATTCTTTTGTACACTTCCTGAGGAAAGGTAGAACAGGCTGCATAAAAGCTGTAAAATTTATTTTTCATTCATTGTGTCTATTCCCTAAGTTCAGGAGGTGTTGACTTTTGCCTTTCTGCTAGCACAGAGAGATGAATAATTCAGCAAAACAGCAGGTGTGGCAGCACCCACTCCTGCAGAGCACAAGAGCTGCATGGATGTGTCCAATTTTTGATCCTCAGCCAGTCCTGTGCCTCCAAAATTGTCTAAGTATCCCAGCAAGTGATATCAGTAATGTTTTCAGACAGGAAGTCAGTGAAAGGCGGGGCTTTTTGAAAGGAGTGCGCTGGATTTATTTTTCCTCTGACAAATTCATTGCTTTCAAGCTTATCCAGTTTTGGTGGAAAGCTGAAGCCTGTCCCTGTGGATTTCAACATCTGGTACAGAAATGCTCCATGGCAAAGCAGAGCTTGTGGGACTGAGACCCCTGGTTCTTTTCCCCAAACCGGTGGTAGAGGTCCAATTCCAGCGCCGCTGCTTGCTGGTCCCTGCTGCCTCCCCGGAGCCATCAGCCCTGTCTGCTCTGGCACCGCTGGGAAGCTGCTGCCATCAGTTCTGCAGAGGCAAGGGAAACATGGCCTTCTGCCAGCTAAGAGGCTGCTTTGGTATCATCACCCCTCCTCCGGGAGATGGGTGAGGATGGAGGAATGCAGCGGGACACAGCAGCTCTCTGACAGGCAGGGTGAGTCACGAGAATTACTTCACAGGCTCTGCACTGGTGTCAGAGCTCAATAATTTTGCTGGTGTTTGATCCTATTTCCCATTAGAATCGTACCTGATATCAATGAATCAAGAAAGCCTTCAGCTTCTGTTGTCTAATAAAGACTGTCTCCTAATCCTCATAACTGCATCTGTACTGCTGGAGTGAAATGGTCTGTGTTCTACCTCTGTTTTTTTCTGTATAGTTCATGGGTGTATCATGTGTGTACATAAATCCATTTGAGGCAAGAAAGTACTTCTGTATTAGCATGGTCTTTTAGGTTTAACAAGTAATTTATTAATACATATTTGCTTGCGAGTTACACTATCACCCACTGAATATCCCATATCCTGGCATACTGAAACACATCCTGTACTCTACAAACACAAAATTCATATTGAATGCTTACTTTTATTCTTTCTAGTGCAAGGCTGGAACTGCCTGGCAATTCTGCCATTTTTTCTGTGAAGTAAAACATGCCAAGCTTTGCATGCAAATGTGTGACATCCATTTGGCATTAAATTCAAGAAACGCCCTTTTCACAGCTAACTGATCCCCCAGTGCACAGCAGTACTTACCTTTGTTAATTTCTGAGTCACTCAAAATACCAACATTACCTTTTGTCCAAAGGTGCTTCCATCCTCAACAAACATCATAATGATTGAATCATCAGTTCAGCATGAGTAGTTTTAAGCGAGCTACCGGGTGGCAATTTCATTAGATTAAGTATCTTTCTGCAAAATGTTTGTGAAAATAAGCCAGGAGAAGTTAACAGTTGTGAAAGCCGAAAGGAGAAAATGACCTCTACTAATAAGATTGCAGCCAGTAATATTTTCTGTAATTTTGGCTGAACAATGAGTTCCTTAATAATTCCCTCCCTTCTCAAGTTCTTTTTCTGCATTTTTCATTTCACAAACACCAGTTTACAGTCTCACAGAAGAACCTAAGTCAGTAAGCCAAGCTCCAACTACAAACAGGCTTATATACATCACCTTAGCAGCAGTATGTCCACCAGGCATAACAGAAAACACCCCCCACCTCATCATGAATGGTAATATTTTAACTGACTCTTTCAAAATTCAGTGCCCAGCCTCAAAGTCAGATTGCGGCTAAAGCTTGTTGCAGTGTTAACAATAACATATTCTTCCCAGAAAAACTAAAATGACAGGTGTAGCTATTGATGCTTCAAGCACATACTCTGACCTATAGACTCACAATCTGCTGCACTCAATCCAGCACATACTGTGGCAACAGAGCTGTTCTGGAATCGTGCTGGAGACAGACTGACAAATGCTATGTATGAACTTTAACTGTCCCCCCCAAATGTGGGTTTCATTTGCTTCTTAAGTTGATTGGTGCTGGAAATGAGCATCTCCCCATGCCTTATTGAGAAGTGGTTTTCTTTCTAGTGTATAACACTACACACTATAGGGAGTATGTATGTAATGTGATGTCTTTTCATATGTTATTTAAGCCTTGAGTTAAAAGGCTGTTTCTTGTGAAATGTGTATCCTTCAGTTGAATTTAGCAGGTAGAGTCTTGCTGCATTATAATTGCGAGTAATATTGCCCTTCTGATTATTTCTCTGGACTTCCCTATTTCTGCAAAAGAAGCAATTACAAAGAACTAAAGTGATAATACAGCAAACATAACTTTAATTCTGCTTTTGGTGATTTATCAGTTATTATATTTTGAATTTCTCTTCAGATCATTGATTCCAGTTTGATTTTGCTCATACATCAATTTTCTCTAATTCTAAGTAAATATAAGTCACATTTTTTACATTATACCCCTCAGAGGACTTTATTTTTTCATTTCAGTAAGCATTATTTGAATCATAAAAAAATACAGTATTCATAATGTGCTGCTTATGTGACAGTTTTTGAACTTTAATATTCTTTTCTGTAGTGTGAGGGCTTAGCAGACTATAAAAGAGACATATTGTTTATAATGTTTCTGCACCACAACAAATGATGCACTTCTAGCGTCTATGAAATGGCAGTAGTTTTCTAAATTTGTGATTCTTCTGTGTTCAGCAGTCAAGAAGAGTTGTACATCTGCTCAGCACAGACTTTAGGAGACCATGAACTTTAATTGAGGAAAAATAATGAGGGTTCAGGGACCACTGATACAGAGTCGGTTGGTAAGGCAGGTGCCCTGCTGCCAGATCAATGGATTATTTACTCCTTTGTCATAAACAAGAAACAGTTGGGTCTTTGTAGAGATTACATTCATATTCCAAAGCCAGGCTGCCTTTTTCTGTTCCCTTGTAAACATGCAGTATATTGAATACTTTTGAAACTTGGTCTGAAAAACATAATAGCTTTGCTCCTTCATTAAATGATGTAATGTTAACCTTAATAGTAAATTTTAAGGAACATTTTTTAATGCAGTGATATTCATCCTGGTGGGCATATTAATTAATAATCTGTACTTTGTGTGCACAGAAAGGATTCTGGGGGTGTTGGGGCATGTTTACACTTGCATACAAAGGCATATTTCTAATGCAAAAAGTTAGATAAAAATATAGAAAAATAAAGACAATTATATGAAGATATTTAGAAGGAAAGAAAAAAAAAAGAGAAATACAGCTGAGCACATTTAGCCAATCTTTTACAGTCTGACTACCATAATGACAATGTTGTTTCAGAATAGAGTTTATAAAAATTTTACACACCACTGAAGTGGAATTTTCTGATGCTTTAATCAGAAAAAATACAGACTGCTTTTCCATGTGAGTCAAGCAAGTAATCAGGAGTTTCAGCAAGCATCCCTAATCCTGGGTGTGCTAGTGGCTATCTTTTACACACCTGTGTAACCCAACAGGGCAAGGTCAGCCAAAAATGGCATGTTCTGACCTCATAGGTATTAATTAGAAAAGCAAACAAAGACCACTGTGCAAGACTGCATGGAATAAACCTTAATTTCCATTTTAACAAGTCAGTCAGTCTCACATTGGAATCATAGAAATGTTTAGATTGGAAATACTTTTAATATCATTGGGTCCAACCATTAACCCAGCGCTGCTAAGTCCACCACTAAATCATGTCCCTAAGTGCCCCATGGACACACCTTTTAAATACCTCTAGGCATGGTGACTCTAGCATTTCCTTGAGCAGCCTGTTCCAATGCTTGACAACTCTTTACATGAAGAAAACTTTTCAAATGTACAACCTAAATCTCCCCTGATGTAATTTGAAGCCATTTCCTCTTGTCCTGTCACATGTTACCTGGGAGAAGAAACTAACCCCCACCTCACTACACCCTCCTTTCAGGTAGTTGTAGTGAGCCATAAGATCTCCCTGAGCCTCTTTTTCTCCAGCAGAAACAGCCCTAGCTCCCCCAGCTGCTGCTCACATGATTTACTCTCTAGACCCTTCATCAGCTTTGTTGCCCTTCTTGGAACATGCTCCAGTGTCCCTCACATAGTGAGAGGCCCAAAACTTAACCCAGGATTCAAGGTGTGGCCCCACCAGTGCTAAGTACAGGACAATCACTGCCTTAATCCTGCTGGCCACAGCATTTCTGATACCAGCCAGGATGTCACCTGGGCACAGGGCCAGCCCGTGTTCTGCCGGCTGTTGACCAGCACTTCCAGGTTGTTTCCAGCCAGGCAGCTTTCCAGACACTTCCCCAAGCCCATAGCATTGCACGGGGGTGTCGTGATTTGAGTGCAAGACCCAGCACTTCACCTTGCTGAACCTCATAGTGCTGGCCACAGGCCAGTGACCTTTATCTAGCTGAAGGCCCTCATGAGAACACACACAAGCGATTGTGAGACTTCTTGATGCTGCCTATAGAATATTTCATCTGCCTTTTAATCTTGGTTGGGAGGCCTGTAACAGACTCCCACCATGATAATCGCCTTGTTGGCCTTTCCCCAATTCTTACCCAGAAGCACTCAACCCTATCCTCACCATCATTAAGCTCTATCAAAACACTCCTGACATAGAGGGCGACCCCAGCACCTCCCCTTCCTTGCCCATTCCTCCTGAGGAATTTATAGCCACCCATTGCAGCATTCCATTTGTGTGACTCATCCCACAATGGTGGTATGATGACAACTATGTCTTAATTTTTCTGCTGCACAATTGCTTCCAGTTTCTCCTGTTCTCAAAGAGCCCATGCTGTGTGAACTGGTGTAAATGCACTTTAGTTGGGTTATTGAGCCCTCTGCCTTTTTCAGGAGAAGAAGCTCTAATTCCTGCATGACTGTTCTCAGGCTCTTCTGTGGTTTCTAGTGTGTCAATAAGCCTTTCATCCTTGTGGTCTCATGGATCTCCATCCCCTACATCTACCAAGAAACCAGACAGAAGGACCTCACTAGTGCACCATCCCTCAAACACTGCCATGCCACCCCCAGGCTTAGCTCCAGTGATCCTGGTTTTATCCCCTTCTTCCTTAAAACTTAGGTTAAAGCTCTCTTCATGAGCACTGCTAACTCCTGTGTCCTTCCCCCTTTGAGACAGGGAAAGGTTTGGTGTCAGTGATCAAAATTCTGCCAATAACACTAAATTGTAAGCCAGATATTATTCTCCTGGCTCTATCCATTTCTTCCTTCATCATTCCCTGCAGCTGTGGTCCTGATGTCTTAACTAGTTGTCCCAAAGACCTGAAGGCTCTCTTGATTGTCCTTGGCATTTTTGTTGCCACTTCATCACTGCCCATTTGAAAAATCCCTAATGGCTGATAACCTGGGAGCCATTCCAAGATAGGAAGTTTTCCTTTCACTTCTTTAACCCACACACCGGGGAGGCACCAACGTCTCTAAGAAGTAGGTCCAGACTCTAAGAAGTAGGTTCCCCTTGGTAAGGAGCCTCCTATGACAGTGACCCATCATTCCTTCTTTATGGAAGCAATTTTGACATGGTTCATAAGGTAACAACCTCTGGGACACCTGCACACTACAGGAACCATTGTCCTCATCATTGCTCAGTTCCACTTGCAGAGCCTCCTACCTATTATGGGCCCCTGGGGAGGTGGAGCAGCCTCAGAGGAGATGCACCTGCTGCATCAGGCAGCACTTGTCACCACTGCCCCCAACCCCTTAACTCACGTGTTCAGCCATGCAGTGAGGGGACAGGGAATGTTCCACATCATGAAAACTGCCAGTCTGTTCAGGCCCTTCCCAGGGAAGGCAAGGTGCAATTCCAGCAGTCTGTCTTTCGCACCCCCTGATACTCCTCAGCCTCTGACCTTCTCCTCTGGCAGTGAGTAGAGGAGCTCCTGTGTGTGGGTGCACCACCCCAGGACTGCTCACTCTTGCCATCCCTTCTGGCATCAGAGCTGGGCACAGCTCCATCTGGCACTAGGGTGGCAGTGTGTCCCCACTGGAGCTCTCTCAGCGGCTTCTGCTTGGGGGACACGGCTGCTCCCTGGTGGAGCTGCCCGGATTTCAGTGCCCTTCATGCACTCCTTCTGTGCCAGCTGCGGCCTGAACTGCCACGCCATGTCCTGCTGACTGCCCTGACCTGTCTGTCCATCCTGCTGGCAATGCTCCTGGTCACCAGCACTCCCCAGGGGCTCCTTTTACATGTGTTGGGCCTGGCCACCATTGCTCCTGGCCCTGCCAGGTCCTGACAGCTGATGTGAGCTGAGGGCTCCTGGCATCTCTGAGTTCCACATGAAGTTCTCCTAGTTTGGGAACCCTCTGGGCACCACACAGGAGTGCTCTGACACAGAATGAGTTGGCACCAGAGCTACTCACCTCAGCAACCAGGGCCATGTACTGAGGCTGTAGACCCTGTGCGATTCAAGAAAGTACATTTGCTTAAATCACTCTTCTCAGAAATAATGGGATTAAGATCCTAGGAATGGGCTGAGGGCCAAGGAGATGTCACTTCAGAAAGTAGGGTGTTCATCATCTGATTTCCAAAATTTCTCCTCAAATTCCTAAATAAGAATTGTTTTCAAGAAATTGTAAGGGGTTTTTAATTTTTTTAATTTAATATCAAATTTAATATTGAAATGCTGTACCCAAGAATTCTTTTTCATACTCCACCACCACATTTCTAATAAATAATTCTGAGTTAATATTTTTGGGAATCCCTGTTCTTAATGCTAAATAATAATTACATTGTTGCACATAAAGTAAGAAAATCCCAGTTTGTACAATATAGATTTTTTTTTTTACAAAATTACTAATTATGTTACTAAAGTTATCCAGACTACATCCAGATTTAAGAAATACCGGAAAATAATTTTTTATCTTGTCAAAAATATAAGTTGTCCCAGCTGTATTCCCTTAATTCACTTAAGATATTTTCCATCCCATCTTTCTGTTCTGAACGACAAAGGACAGATCATGTTTTCTGTTTTCTGTTCTTGGGTATAAATTTTACTCCTACATGCTCCACTTGCTTCTCTCCTCATGCTTTACTGAAGTAATCTTTGCATATTCCCATTTCTGCAACTACTTTTAGTATCTTCTTTGTGGCCATGATAATAGGGTCACAAACAACGCCACTTTGGAGTGAATATGCCAACACATAGATCCTTTATGTAAGGGGTGGGAAACAGCCTGGTAAGTGATGAGAGTATCTGCATTCATCACTGTTTCTGCAGGGTACTGCTTTGTGGGATCAGAATAGTTATAGCCTTCATTTTGCATATATGTAGAACTAATGCACTACTTTGATTTTCTATGCTCAGATATACTCAAGCTGTTCAGTTACTTCAAATTTATTCCAAAGCACTTGAAAATAGATTTTAGTCTGTAATTTCATCTTTCCAGTGATGATCTAATCCACAAATGAAGCTACAAGTAATTGCATTTAAAAAATTTTCATATTATATAAATTCCATAATAAAAGCCAATGACTGTAAAATGTGCATGTTAAAATTGATAGAATAGTTGTAATTTATTAATAATCAGCAAATTTGTTTATTACCTAGTCTACCTTGAATTTTTGGAATAAAAAGACAGTGGATTTTAAAGGAAGAAAAATTACACTACTTAATTTCTTTTTAAACAAGAATTGTAAATCTCAAGACTAACTAGCCTGTGTTTTTGGTAGAACCTGTTAAGCAATGGTCAGTTAATATTTTAATAAATATTAATAAATTATGACTACCAGTAATTACAGTGATCATAGCACTTTTGTATAGGCTATACATATTACACATATTTAATGAAGTAATTTTTTTATATATAAGTGCAATCCAAAAAGATAGGTATTTCTTTTAGTGAAGGATGTGCTTGAAAAAATAAAGAGCTTGTCTTGCATGCCATGATCTGAAGCTATATGTAAAAACCTCAAGATTTGTTAATCTTTAAAGCTGTGCACAGAACACTGATATTTTATCTGCTGTCCTGCATCCTCAGGAAAAAAAAATCCTACATGTTTCTGAAGTGTGTTGCTTTTAGTTTGACCACCATGAGCTTCGTCTGCACTTGTAAAAGCTGATGTAATAGCTGTTTGTATTACATACAACCATCTCCCAAGTGAGCCAGAGGGGTTAATCTGAAGATTAGTAGCTCAAATCCCAGCATTTTCCATATAGTTTTCAATTTTGAATTGTGTGCTGTTATTGACAGTCTTCTTTCCTTTCACTCTTTAATTCTGGTATTTGGGAGGACTGCAGCAGTGTCTGAATGACAGCAAAGGTGTGAGCGTAGAAAGTGCATGATTCTTGCTGGGTTTACATACATATTTATGTAAACGTGTATTTTCACAAAAGCTTACTATAAACACAGTTAGCATATGTGATCCTTTATATTTTTCCTATATATTCAGAATCTCACAAGGTCATCTACCTTTTGAACTTTGTAGTATATTGAGCACCTGTCTGATTTAACAGGTTTTACCGATGAATTTAGGTAATTATCGTAAAATGTGTAAAACGTTTTTTTCACTTGGAAGTTCAGGGGAAAATGAAAGCTAACATGCAACTCACAAACGTACTTTACAGAACAGCAAGAAACAAATGCATCTTTGCAGTCCTGGCTCCAAGTGAAATTTTCAGCCCATTGCTTGGCCGGAGAAAGACAGCCTAAGTGTGTCTCTGATGCTTCTGCTAATCTGAAGTTTCCTTACGGGATTAAAGTTGTTCTTGCAATATAAACAGGATCTTCCTGAGGGCTGTATTGGATCATTTTGAAATGAAAACAATAATACACTTAAATATTTTTACTGGAGTACATTAAAAAAGTCTAGCCTTTTATCTGAATTTCAAAGTTCACCAGTTTATATTAGCATTTTCAAAATAGCATTTAGTTTTATCCCTGTATCTACTGTCTTCTCTTTTTCTAATGGCTCTCTAACCTACCAGAAAAGATAGACCAGTATCTAAAGGTTGGACAACAAAAAGAGCTCAAATTGGAAATAAATGCACTTTTTAGACACTGAGATTAATTAGTCCTTGGAACAGTTTAATTGTGATATATTGTCTGTTTCTTTGTTTCTTTTAATGGAGTCCACAGACTTTCAGAAAAGAAAAATGTGATCACAACTTGTGAAGCACAAGCCATTTCCAGAATTACTGGGCAAATGCTAAGATATGCAGTAGGCAGGATGCCAGACTTGGTAACCAAAACACTTCCTTCAGATGTCAAAACCAATGCAAATGCCCTTCTATTATTTTGTTACTCTCTTCTCACTTCTCCTGTTATTTGCCCTGATGTTTTAAGTATTTCTTGACGTGCTTTAGATCTCAGGCGAAAAAGAATCACTTACTGACATATTAAAAACAGAGTGGGATTCCCATGGGAGATGACAAAAGCATGATTGCACTGTAGGCAGAGATAGCATAAAACTCTTCCTTGCATCCTCACCTGATTCCCAACATTTGAACCTTTTACTCCAATGGCATCTGAGATTCCCAAGAGAAGGGAGTAGTTTGCCAGGTTATCAAAGATACTTGCTTCAGACATTCTCTGAGCTGTTTATCTGCTGAATGGGATTGATTAATTTCTGCCTTGTGGTTTGGTAGTTTTGTTTCAGTTTTATTTTATTTCACTTACTTTATTTTTCCCCACATAGATGTTAAGATCATATTCTTGTCTAAGCTAATAGGACCCTTCTTGGAGCCAGCAAAGGCCAAGATAAGATTTATGACCTCAGTGGTGGAGTAGCCAGTCTCAAGAATGTTATGCCAGTGTGTAAGGGTCTGGTTAGTGCTGCTGAGGAGAAAGGGAGGAGGAAGCCTCCCCTGAGAGTTGAAAGGCAAAAGGTGGGAGTCGTGAACTACAACAACTGCCTTTATCCATTATCAAATTTTAATATGGCCAAATGGCATTTTCTCAGTAATTTTTTTCCAACTAAATGGAAATCCAGAAACACCAAGTTTTATGTTTTCATTCCTGACAAAAGTCTACAGCACAGTCACTGAAGCTGGTGTATATGTAGGAACAGAAAGGTGAAACCCTGATCTGCTCCAGTTCTGGCTGCTCAGCCTGCCAGGGCTCCCACTAATACACAGATGCCACTTTCTCCATTATAGTAGTCAAAAAAAAAACAAACAAAAAAAAAACAAAAAAACACCCTGACAAAAAAAAATAAAAGGAACATGGGGCTTTTTGCCTCAGTTAGGGTGGTTTACTGCAATGCAGGCACATCTTCTGCATAATACATCAGAGTTGTAGCATAGGAGTGTTAGCACAAATGAAAAGTCCCATTTTTACAAGAAATGTAATTTGGCTCACATCCAAATAATCACCCAAATAATAAGAGAAGAGCTAAGTGGGAAAAGAAAGCATTCCACAGGCCTTCTAAAAAATGCACACTTACCATTACTATGCTATGTACTGTGAATGGAAAAGTCTGTCACAACCAGACTTACAAGAAAGCAAAGGTTATTCTACAGATAAGCAGTTAATACAATAAAAAAATTTTTGAGGAAAAAGAAAAATCAATATTTATGCTTGCATCATTGTATTTTATATAGAGATAGCAAATTCAGTGCACTGGATGGAACTAAGAAGTTAATTCTGGGGTTTTTAGTATCATTATTATTATTCTGTAAATAAGAATTACTGCAGTAGATCAGACAAAAGATCCACATCTTATCCCTAGAAAATGCTTCATCCATCTTCTTAACACCCACATCCCTGAAATTCATATTTTTTTTTTAAAAAAGAGATAAGTCAGTGGATAAGGGGGATTGATGCCTTATCTGACAAAATGACCAAATCTTGAACACATGCAGTCTAATTGCTCCTTGCTAACTCTGCAAGCCTGACTATAGCCTCTCCCCCACTTCCTCCACATCTACCTACATTTAAGCACAAAATGGCAGCATCTCATGAAAGTCTTTCCTCTTGGGTAATGTGCAGATATGAAGACAATCTTTGCCATATTAATTTCCTCCTTCTCTGAATAAGTAAAAGTACAATAGGGAAAACACCAGTTAAGTTATTTTAAGAAGAATCAACTTTCATGTTGTAAACCTTGGATTAAAGAAATTAGTTTTAAAAAAAAAATTAATATACTATATTTCATGGATTTGGGTAAGAAAAGAGGGAAACCAGAAACAGGTTATCACTGAGATTGTTAGGAATAAAATGATGTACCTTGTAATTGAAGTATTCTTGCCATATTCTTAAGCCTTTATTCCAAAAAGTATCCTCATGCAAATAGAATAAATCACATTGCAAGCCTTTCAGAAATGCCATTTTCAGACTCTACCTTCTGATGATTACTGTTCTCTTTTTTCTGTAAAGTTCTATAGAGAATATATTTTAATTAGCTTCCACTTGATACCACTTCATACACACTGCCCAGATTTGACCCAGTGTCTGATCATATAGAATGCATTACAAAAGAACTGGTCATTTGAGTGCTTTAATATAGCTTTGCATTAATGTGAGACATCATTTAGACAAGGCATTAAAAGTGTTATTTTAATGACTGAAGTGTGTAGGGTGGGAAGAAGCTTAATCTTTATAGGAAGAACAATTTCAATTAGCTCTAAAATATTAATTTGTTGGTATAACTATATACTCTAATGTATTTGGCTACAAAAAAATCTAATGAATAATACATTGCTAGATCCCAGTCTAATTCCTGTGTTGTAACTAATACTGTCAGTTGAAACAAGGAAAATAGTCTTTTAACGCTCATGATTTTGGTCGGGGTGCATTTAGTCTGATTGCTTTTAACAACAAATTTTGTTCAGCATAATTTGACAAGGTAGCATAAATAAGATAAAGACCACGTGGCTATTGGGTTATCGAATAGTTCATAAAGGCACCATTTATTTCCAGAAAATGCACATCTTTTTTATATATCCAGTGAATTTAAAATACATTATGATTGACAGGAATATGGTATCCACATGTGGAAAGCATGAAGACTTCATCATAAAATTCCTGGGTTCTGTTAATCCCTTATGCTGTGTTTGAGAAGCAAATATATTGTCCTTATGACTCCTGCTAGTCCATAATTTAATTTCTTAGCCTTATATGTCCCATTTCTTATGGCTAGAAGCACTTCTCTCACCTTGAGAGAATTTGAGACCTTAGAAAAGAACTTCTCATAAAATCAGTGGGTATGTCAAAATTGTTAAACCTTGTGTGCCATAAGCATATCTAAGGCCTTGGGAAGTGGATACAGCTTTAGAATTTTACCATTTTTTCTTAGAAATCATTTCTAATTATTCTGTAAGGATGTAGAATTGTATTGCAGCTTATTAACTGCACAATACCTGGGCAGAGCTTTCTCCCAAGACAGTCAATTCATAGCATCACCTATCCCAATGTTGACAGTTTTACTGGCAAAAAAAGCTTAATTTTATGAAGTTCAAGGCAATTTTATTTCACTTTGTTGTCAGAACTGGTCACAGATTCTTTTAGGGAAGGGTATTGTGATCTGTCTACTGCAGGGTTTTTTTGCTCTTCATCCCCTGAAAGAAGTGAAATGTTCAGCTTCTCTAAGTGTGGCTGTATTGAAGCCTCCAAGGTGACCCTCTTGAAATACCCTGTGTTCCCATATCACTCTAACAGAATACCTGTGCAAAACGTAGTGTGCACCTTCTCAGTACTCTAAAGCACCAATGCTGCTTATTTAAATGGTCACACTGAGGAAAAGGTTCTTTGCTTTTTCTCACAAAAGAATGGAGGCATCTGGTGTCCAGACCTGGTTATAAGTATTTCATTTATAAAAGAAAATTTGATTTCAGACATACTTTGGTGCCAAGAATTTCCTGTGTCTGTTCTCCAGGTGAGCATGCCAGATGAGTCCTCACATGCACTATTTTTTTTCTCACTGATTGAGCAATGAGTTGTTATGCACCTTTCTTAGGTCCCCAAGTCACTTGCTAGAGTCAACCATCTAAATTGGAGACATCTAAGGCTCTCCAGACACCATGTTTGAGTCTTTGAGGTGCTTGTTTAGTCTATTTTATACCATCATTTTACATCAAAATTAAAATTTATGTTTAATTTAAAAATGGGAATCAATGTAATAATTTATTTCATTATTAATAATTTCAATTTCCTAATTTACATACTTTGGGATAAAAATGCTTTATTTCTTGGTTTTGGGAGCCTACTGCTTTTTCCTTTCTCTACAGTAGTTTGCCTACTCAGGGTTAAAAATGCTTCATTTCTTGGTTTTGGGAGCCTATGCTTTTACCTTTCTCTACAAAAAAAATGACAGAAAGTTAAAGAAAAAAAAATCAACCTAAGAATCTTCTAAAAGAAGAGAAACAGTTTTTTTGCAGTTTCAGAAACTAGGTAGAAGAATGCTTTTGTAATAGATTTCATGCAGCAGTTGGCATTGGCAGTACTGCAAAAAGAGATGTATTCTGTCGTGCTCTGTTTGATCAAGTGCTAAACCCGTGTGATCAATAGAGAGACAGATGTCGGGTGCAGATGGCGATGCCGTGATACCTGGGGCAGAGTGGGCCTGCCAGAATGACAGAATGGGAACAAGGAAGAGCAGCAATGCAACAGAATGTGACAAATGAAATTAGGGTTTATACTAGTCGATAATTTACAGCTAATAGAAAGTGACAGAATTTTTCAGCATACAGCACATTTACTCTCGCAATACTATAGTCAATGCATTTTTCATGCAGAACAATGGGAGCTGCTATGAAGACCTGGCTCTAGCTATATGTATTTTGTTACATTGCAACTTGTACAATTGATATTTAAACAAAGCCAGTAACATCAAACCAAGTAAGCATCAAGTGTATGAAACAAGATTGTATTTTCAAGTTTGAAATGAATCCATCTGATACTCAGACTGTGTAGCAGACCTCCAACAAGAAAATTACATTATTATCTGTTTATATGAATATAAAGTAGAGATCCACTACAGCCACGTAAATAAACATTGAATGGCCTTGCTATTTGGAAACTGAGTTTATAATCTGTTTCATTCTTTTTATTAATTATAATGATGGAGCAACCACAGTGAGCTTTCTGCTCTCCCCCTCTCCAAATTCCAATCTAAAGTCCATAGCTAACGCACTTGGCAGCTTATTGTGTTCTATTTCATGCTGATACAGTTCAGAGTAGAATGATTGGTAGCATAGGGTTATACCCTTTCTGTTAAAGGTTACTATCACTTTTATTATTTCCTTTTCTGCCTTTCCTGAGTTTTAGGAGCTGTGTATGCCTGTGTGTATACATGTGTGTATATATAAATAAAAATTATATGCACCCACACATATAAATTTAAATACATATATATGGATTTTAATATATTCAAAATTAATCACACACTCTTCCATTACATTTTCCAAGTTTACCCTGTTGCTAACGCTAATAAAAACAGGAATCCCATCCTATAAAAAACAAAGGCTATCAAAGTTGTATTTATGACTGAAAATGTAATGTAGTGGTCAAATCTTTTATTGTGCAGTTTAACATTTTCTATTTTCTGGGCAAAATTAATGGATATTTTATATATTACATTTTTTTTACAATAAAAGAGCAGTTATGGTCTATTCTGCAGACTTGATTTTCATCAGTTCTCAGTAATGGGTCTACCTTTAACAGCCTATAATATGGCATTGAGCAAGGCAAACCCCGAATCAGAACTGAAAAATAAAAATCCACCTTGCTCTTCTTTTCCTGCTGTCTCCTGCTGCTCAGCTTGATATGTTTTTCACACTTAAAGATAAATATCTCAATGCTGATGTCATTTGACTTTTAGGGTAAAATCTGAACTTAGTTTGGACACAGTAAACACAGAAAATCACCATTATGAACACCAATGCCTTTCCTTCAGGCCTCTGACAGTCTACCCAAGTATCTTTCACACTCATTTCTATGGTGTGTTAGTTCCAGTGGACAGTCATTTTGACTCGATGCCATGATATTCACACATAGGTGAGAGAAGACTTTTTCATGTGATTTTTCTTTCTGGAGCTGTGCAAATGTAAGCCTTTGTTATGGTTACATAGACCACAATTAAAGTTTCGTCAAAAATTCCTTGAATAATGGTAATTTGACAAAGAAAACTTTATAGGCTGTTGATATGTATGTTTTTTAATACAACAGTGCATTTTCCCATATTTATGTGCTTTTTGACAACATGAATTTGTTGCTTTTCCCATGCCTACAGGCTGGGAAAGTATGTGTCTTTTTTTTCTCCCTAGGAATTTGAATATCTGCAAAAGGTTTGGGCACCAGTAAATACTGTCTTCCTTTGCAAATTCAGGGTCTCAGACAGACTCATTTAGTCAGAAAAGGAGCTCCTATTCATCATCCTACACTAAATATGGTGCATAGTTTTTCCCTGCACTAAATATAGTACATACAGTTGAAATTTTACAGGTATGAAAAGGAAGAGTAAATATGTTCTCACTGTGTTCCAAATTCGTATATTTGCCACAGGTGACGATATTGAAAATGTATCATACAATTTTTATACTTTGATTGATTGTTTCTATGAAACAAGTTTTAGGGAGTATGCCAGAAACTTGCTGTTTTTACCAATCCAGAGAGTAGTGGTGAAAACTGTGCTGAAAGACTTATCTCCAAAATGTCTAATACAAACACCTGTGCTTACTTCAGGTTTATCTAATACACTAAGCCTGCATTTAGTAATAAGCTATTAACCTTGAAACTCAAACATCTTCCCAAGGATAGTTTCATGCACAAAAGAGAACATAATTTTTTTGGTAATATTTTCTTGCTTTCTCCAAAGTTGTAGCCAAGCAAAACAGAAGAGACAGCAGGTCTTCTCCTCTGAGCACTGGCACGGTGGTATCATCTTGGAAAGCCAAGCTGGGAGAAGAACAATCATCTGTGATATTGAGAGTGGCATGTTTCAGGTGCCATTAATCCACAGGCATGTGCCCCAGCTGCTACACTGGCTGAAAGGGGCTCACCTGTTGAAAGAGATCCTCTATCCAGTAACTTAGGGAGCTGAAAAAGAACGAGCAGATGTATCAGCAGGAGCTGGCACCAGATTAAGAAACAAATTAGGACCAGAGTTTTCTTATGACTCACTTGGCTACAAGTTCAGGCCTGTATAAGGGATAACACTTAATGCAGTCAAAAGCATTCTCAGAGATTTATTTCGATTCACACAGAAATTCTGCTAGTGGACTAGCAGGTTGTTCAAATGGAAACTGTGTGGAGAATTTATTGTAGAAAACTTTGGTGAGCAAAACAATATTAAATGTTCATTCTCCAGTCTTCTATGACCACCTAGAAATTAGCTGAGCATTTTCAAGTAGCTTCTCAAGTACTGAAATATGCATTTGGTATATGGTTAACTGAAAAGTTCTAAGTATGTCTGACGCTATATATATATCATAACTGTCTAATATTATAAATTACCTTTATGCTCACATTGTGAAGCCTTTACCATTATTATGATTATATGGCTTAATGCATAGTTATGTTATCCCAGGTGTGACATGTTATGTCCCTTTGTACACTGTGAAAGCTGGAAGTACCAAACAGCTCTATTTCAGTGACACTACACAGCTTTATCTGAGCCCCAAAGGCAACCATTCAATTGTGTGAGACTAGATTTCTAATTTAAACACATCTAAAGATCTTTTGCTAGAGATCACAAAAGCCTATACAGTTTTTAGAACAAGACAGAGGCTGTCAGTTTGCCATATATGAAAGCTCAGTGCACCCAGATCTTGAGTACTGCAAGCAACTCTGATCACAGCTGAGGAAGGGCAGCTGGAGTGATCAAGGGAGCAGCTATCTTATGACAATAGACAAAAGAGCCTGAGACTTCTCCATCTGGTGAAGAGAAAGCTAAGGGGGAAATTTGATACAGGCTTAAAAAATCTTGAAGCTGGTGGATAAAGTGAATGAAGAACTGTTATTCCTCAAATCCTGCAGTGCTACAGGAAACTGGGAGAAGAACAATTTAAAACAGATTATCACGGCAGCGAGTTAACTCTGTGAACTTGATGCCACAGGAGCCTGTGAAAGCAGACAGTATCAGCAGGTTCAGAGAGAGATTGGACAAATTCATGGACAACAGATCTGTAAATGGTACTAAGAGGATGTATCCACTAACGTTCCTAATCCATGCACATGCTTGGGAACTCAGGGGAATGAACTGCAGGAGGAGGCCAAGTTCTCATATTTTTAATAAATAACATTGCCTGTTGCCACTCTAGAGAAAGTCTGAGCTAAACAGACC
>VYZP01029655.1:0-10050 GCA_013400635.1 Hypocryptadius cinnamomeus
AATACAGAAAGGATACAGAAGGCTAAAAGAAGGCTAAAAGAAACTACTCAAAAACTCGTGACTCCTCCAGAGTCTCGACACAGCTGGCCCATAATTGGCCAATAGGTAAAAACAATTCACATGCAACCAATGAAACAAACACCTGTTGGTAAATAATGTCCAAACACATTCCACAGCAGCAAAACACAGGAGAAGCAAATCAGATAATTATTGTTTTCATTTTTCTCTGAGGCTTCTCAGCTTCCCAGGAGAGAAATCCTGGGCAAGGAGATTCTTCCAGAAAATATGATGGTGGCACCTGCAGGAGCTCCAGCCCTGCTCGGGGCAGGGTGTGGTCATTAACAACCTCATGAGGGGCATCACAGGGGCAGGTACAGCTCTCTTCACTCTGGTGACAAGTGACAGGACTCAAGGAAACAGCTGGAGCTGACTGAGGGCAGGTTTAGGTTGGATATGAGGAAAAGTTTTTCACCCAGAGAGTGGCTGAGCACTGAACAGGCTCCTCAGGGAGGGGGTCACAGCACCAAGCCTGTTTGAGATCAAGGAGCATTTGGACAATGCTCTCACATGGTGGGATTCTTGGGGTGTCCTGTGCAGGGCCAGGAGCTGGACTCAATGATCCTGATGGGTTATTTCCAACAACAATGTGCAAACCAACCCTTAGATGGGGCTGCTCTGCTGGCACCTGGAGCCTCTTTGTCCCCCTGGGGAGCCAGGGCACAGCAGCAGGGTTGGCAAAGGGAACAGCTCTGATGGAAAGCATCTCCTGGTCTCATCTACACCGCTCTGACAGCCTGCCTCCCACCCCTCACTCTGCTGTCAGGTCCATGCCATGTTTACAGGCACCTGCCTGAAGTACCTGCCACCCTCAGCTCTTCCTCCAGCTGATGATGACACAGCCTGGCAGTTCGGCCCACGTGGGATGTGGATGTTTTATAGGAACCTCCCACAACCACTGACTTGAGTCTGGTGTGTAAATCAGACCTTTGTGCTGGTCCTTGCCTGGTCACTGTGTCCTGTTGGAGTTTTTTCACAGAATCCTAGGACATGCTTAGCTGGAAATAACCCACCAGGACCATCGAGTCCAACTCCTGGCCCCGCACAGGACACCCCAAGAATCCCATCATGTGAGAGCATTGTCCAAATGCTCCTTGATCTCAAACGGGCTCGGTGCTGTGACCCCCTCCCTGAGGAGCCTGTTCAGTGCTCAGCCACCCTCTGGGTGAAAAACTTTTCCTCATATCCAACCTAAACCTGCCCTCAGTCAGCTCCCTGCTGTTTCCTTCAGTCCTGTCACTTGTCACCAGAGTGAAGAGATCGGTACTGATGCCATGTGAAGGCTGATCTAGAACAGAGACCAGACAGAGATAAAGAATAAAATAGGGATTTATTAAAAGGCCTCAAATAGATCCACCTTGGGCAGCACAACCCAAGATGGCCACAAAAAATGCACGAGCACTCACAGGGTCTCTCACTGTGATCAGCTCTGCTCCATGTGCAGATTGCAGTTCATTGTCCAATTCCAGCTTTAGCCCATCAAGTCCCATCCTTCTTGTTTTCTCTCTTCATCCACGTTGTTTCTGCTCTTGGGCCTGAGATTTGGATCATTTGTCCTTGGTGCCCAGCTAGAGCAGGAATTGTTTTGTCTCCCTGCTCTGTGCAGAGAGCTCACCATCCCCTCATGTGAAGCTCAGACCCACACATTAAAGCAGCACAGAATCTGAAAATATAAAAGCTAAACCTGAGGCATCAGTACCTTCCCCTGTGATGCCCCACACTGAGGTCTCCCCTCAGCCTCTTCTTTTTGTTTGGTTGTTGTCCTTTTCCAGAGTTAATTTGAATTCTAATCATCTCTAGCATTTCATCCTCACTTGGGATTGCCATCTTCTTCACTAGCCTCTCTTCCCATTTCTGGTGGGAAATGGATGGTGTGTCCTTAGGTCAAAACACGGCTGGGAAGTCAGACTTTGGATTAAAACCTGCCTTGACATAGCCCCTAAGAACACCCTGGAAACATCCAAACCCTGTTACCTATAGATTATGGGCAAAAGAAGACTATAAACCAAGTAGAGACCTCTGCTTTGGGGGCTCTCCTCTGCTTTTCAAATCATGTCATCATAATCTTTGCAAGATTAAGCACTGTTTCAGCTGCAGGTTTTTTTTTTTAATTCCACTTTCTCATGGAATTAACTGATGGTGACAGATGCCCAGGAGCCCTGGAGGTCACTGCTTTGTTTATACACAGGGAACTCAGGGAGTGAAGAGTGACAGTTGCCCCTGGAGAGGGACATGGGGATGTCACCTTCTCATGGAGCACGGGTCTGTGTGGCAGTGACCTTCTCTGTGCCTGTAAACCTGGGCAGAGCCTACAGAGGGGCTTTGGGCTCCTCCAGAGCACCCACTAAATAGAAATGGATAAATATATAAATATTTATATATATATAAAAATATAAATGGATAAATATATAAATACGAATGGATAAATGTGTGGATAAATATATAAAAATTTACATATAAAAAATATAAATGGATAAATAGAAGTGGGTAAATGTGGCCTTTTGCCTGGAAAACAGAGGAACTTGCTGTCTCATTGGGTTTGTGTGGCCAGCCTGGGGCACCATCAGGTGCCCTGAGCCCTGCTCCTTGTCAGGTGATGCAGATAACCCAAATGCTTCCTATTCTGGCAGCTCCTTCAGACATTGATCTCAGAGCTGAGGGAGCTAATTTCCTGTATTACTGAGGACTGAGGCCTGGAGAAAAACAAGTTGGAATTTAATTTTGCCTGAGCTGAGCCATCTCAAAGCATCTCTGAATCAGAGCTGGTCCCTGCAGCCTCTCTCCAGCAGATGACTCACCCTATCTTCCTGTTGGAACCCTGGTCACTGAGAATTTCAGACTTTCTGTGCTGACAGGCACTGACCCCCAGGAGAACACTGCATTGACCTGAGGCCATGGAGAAGGGTCCCAAAATGGAATGACAGAACTGGGATTGTGGGTGTGGAGTTTGACTAGAAGTGTGTGATATCACAGGGTGGAAAACTTAGAGTTTAAGGTTTTAAAATATAGTAATATATACAGAACAAGATGGAGGTTTTAGGGTGGAGGCTGGTACTTCTTCACCTTCTTCTCCATGGGTTTGGGTGGTTTTGTGTAATTGGATAAAAAAGTCCCCATTGTGGGCCATGGGTGGTTGATTACTGGGTTAAAAGTAAAAAAAATTGAGATATCATTTCTTAATTGGACAGTTTATCCTTGAAAGGCCTTGTAGAGAGAGAGATGGAGCTCCATTTTTAGTTTGTTAGAGTGAAGTGCTGTAGAACTCAGGGTTTGTGAGACTGTAACATAGATGAGAACTAATAAACATCTGAGTCCAAACAAGAAATACTATCTTGTACATTTAATCCTGACCTTAGCAAAAAAAACCCCAAAGATTCCACATCTTCCCCCTCCATCTGGGGCTGGAAGTGACTCAGTGCTGCAGAGCCCAGCTCCTGGTGGCTGTGGCTTCCAGATACTGCTGGGGTGAGGAGTCAAACCCCCTGGAGGTCTCAGGTTATGATCCCATCCTTCTTTCAGGCACTAAGGCAGGTGGCTGCCACCTTTCAGCCAGCCACAAGCGTGTGGTGGCTGCTTGGTGTGGCAGCAGCATCCCCCTGCAGCTGGGGCTGCTGCCCCTGACCTGCTCAGGGCACAGCTGGTTGAGGAGCAGCTGGGCATGCTAAGGACAGGCACTGTCACAACTCTGATGTCTCAGACATGGCAAATGCTCTTCTCTGGCTCTGAAACTGCTCACAGAGAGGTGCTTCAGTGGAGAGGAAGAGGGGTGCCAACAGGAAGCTGGCTGAGGCAACAGAGAAACATTTTCTGCTCATGATCTCAGCCTCTGGAGATAAGGCTGGAATTTTGACACCCCCCAGAGCATCCTGCCTTGGTACCCATGTCAGTCCTGCAGCTCAGGACAGGGAAGGGAGATCTCTGCCTGGGTGATGCTCCTGCCAGGGGTACAAAAAGTTGTTTGGGCTGGAGGGATGTGGCAGTGCCATGGATCCCCTCTGGACAGGAGGTGCTGGAGTGCTCAGGCTGCAGAAGATGCTGTGTGTGAAAGGTCAGCTCCTGTAATGAACTCTGACCATGGTGTTGGGGTCATCAGAAGTGATCTGAGCCTCCAGACAGGGAAGGACCTCTCAGGTGTGGCTGGCAGCAGGCTGTGCATGCCCCAGGGCAGGTTTCTCACTGTGTGGTTCACTCCTTATGGCACAAGGTGCCTGTTCAGGTGCCCCACCTGATGCCTCAGGTTTCAGCTTTTCTATTTTTCAGATTCTGTGCTGCTGTAGTGTGTGGGTCTGAGCTTCACATGAGGGGATGGTGAGCTCTCTGCACAGAGCAGGGAGACAAAACAACTCCTGCTCTAGCTGGGCACCAAGGACCAATGATCCAAATCTCAGGCCCAAGAGCAGAAACAATGTGGATGAAGAGAGAAAAACAAGCAGGATGGGAGTGCATGGGCTAAAGCTGGAATTGGACAATGAACTGCAATCTGCACATGGAGCAGAGCTGATCACAGGGAGAGACCCCGTGAGCGCTCGTGCATTTTGGGACCATTTTGGTTCATCTTGGGTGCAGCCCTGGCTGGGCTCTTGTGCTGCCCAGGGTGGATCCACTGAGGCCTTTGAATAAATCCCTGCTTTATTCTTTATCTCTGTCCAGCCTCTGTTCTAGGCCAACCTTCACAGGGCATCACACCCTGCTGGAATCCCCGCTTGGCACAGCGCTGGGGCTCGGCAGTGCCAGGGTCAGTGCACCGGGGTTTGGGTCACTCAGGAGTAGCAGCAAGTGCCTTTTTTTGTGGCAAGGATTTGCATAGTGGAGACTGAACATCTGGATTGTTGGGGTGAGTGACTGGGGGGGTTCTGGATGGGGCCCAGGGCTCCACTGCCAGCTCCGTTACACCGAGCGCGCCACGTTCCCCAGACAATGCTGCCTTTCACCAGACCCACAGAATAGGCTTTGTGCCTCCTGTGTGAGCCCTCTTTCTCTCCAGAAAGGCTTCCTCAGAGGCTGCAGGCACTGCTCCATGACTTGGAATGGTTTTCACCTGTGCCAGGAGTGATTTCACTCTGCCTTTTGCCAGGGCTGGGCTGTTTTGGGCTTTTCCCTTGCTGGCAGCTGGAGAAGCCCATTAGAGGAAGGAGTTGCATTGGGACCTCTTGGCACCCGGAGAGAGGCATGTGTAATCATGGAGTAGCATCAAGAGGTGGGTTTTGTATCTGGGCTCTATTTAAATGAACCCCTTCCTAATTTTCCTGCTGCTCTGCTCTAGAGCATGGCTTGGCAGAAAGGGAGGTGGTGGGTCTAGAATTATTTTATTCATAGAATCAAACGATGTTCTGAGATGGGACACACAAGGTTCATCAAGTCCAACTCCTGGCCCTGCACAGGACAGCCCCAAAATCCCACCTTGTGCCTGACAGCATTGTCCAAACCTTCTTGAACTCTGGCTGGGTTGAGGCCATGACCACTGCCCTGGGGAGCCTGTTCGTGCCCCACCACTCTCTGGATAAAAAAATATTTTTCTAATATCCTAACCTTCCCCTGGCACAGCTTTTTGCTGTTTCCTTGAGTCCTCTCACTGGTCACCAGAGATAAAAGATCAGTGCCTGTCCCTTGTCCCTTAAAGATTTTAAAGGACAACCCAACAGGATATTGGCACTTAATATATTGATTCCACATCTTGTTTTTACAGGAGCTTACTGCTTCTGTGCTGGGGATCTCTGATGGATTCTGGGGCACAGCATGGGACATGGGGACTTGTGAGAACCTGGCCCTTCATTAATGCCTTGAAATGGTTTATAGACAGTCTGGGGGGCAGAAGAAGAGCACACAAGAAATTTAAACTTGGAGTTGACTGGCCTCTCACAGACAGAGCTTTCTCTTTCATCTCCAAGTCAGAAAGACCAACCATGGTCCCAAAACCAGCTACACGAGTGGCTTGAGGGTCATCCTGTAAGATCCAGATGGAATTATACTGAAGTTTGTAAAGGCACTTCTGCAAACTCCAGTGAAAGCTGATCTGCAGCATTAGGCACTCAAATATGTCCTAAGTTTGGCTGAAGTTCTCTTCCAACTTCCCTGCTGCAGCTACTATTAAATATAATTGTAAGATACAAGGAAAAACACCAAAGAATGTTATTAGTTTATGAAACTGGGTTGCCTTGGCTACTTCTGAGGTAGAATTAATAGGAGAAAACCCTCAATTGTATGAGGCCAAGGCTTCATTGTAGTCTCAAATTGTAATTTCCCTTCTCTGCTGTTTAAGGACAGCGGACATTATCTCAGGAATCTATAGATAGTGTCTGAGTCATTCTTTAAAGTACAGCTAAAATGTAAAAACATTAAATAATATATCCCTGCAGCTCCTCTGACCAGGGGAAGTGCTTGACACCTCATTTTACAGGCAGGGAAGCGTATGTGGAGGAGGAAAATTACGTGCAGAGAGTCATGTTGGAGTCCTGATGATGGCTGAGCTGTTCTGACTCCTCTGCTTGCAGCTGGCTTTGCCCCATGGCTGAGCTGGTCCTTCCACCTCAGCATCTGCCCAGGGCAGCATCAGCTCATAGGAGCAGAGAATCAAGATGTGACTGGGCTTGGGGACAAAGATAAATGTACATTTATGATGTCCCAAAGGAGAAACTGCCATTCTGAGCTCAGTTTTTTTGTGTAGGGCTGTGCAGGGAGCTGCTGAACCTCAGCTGGGAGCTTGGGCTTTCTGACTTTCAGGCAATTCTGTGCAGCATCAGAGCACCCCAGGGGCATCACTGTGTGAGCTGTGTGGTGCTGAGGGTGTGTGTTCAGGCTGCTGCTGCTCTGGGGCTGCTCAGGTGGAAGGGCTCTGGCAGTGTTTGCAGCCTGAAGCATATTTAGAGTGTATTTATCTGTGTGGAGGGAAAAGTGGCCATTGTCTGCTTGATCTTGGTTCTCTTCCAAGGTAGCCTGTTCTCAGTGGAGTGGCCAGACAGTTTGTGGATCTTGACCCTGAGTATTCATCTGAGTTTCTGGCTAGGAAGGGTTTTAGTGACCATGAACCTGTGGGGGTCCCAGTTGTCAGTTTCTCTGGGTCTGNGAGCCCTTGGCTGCTCCTCTGCCTGGAGCTGGTTCCTTCACCCAGGTGTTACCTGGCTGCAGAGGAGCATCTCTCATGGAGCAGGAAGGAAGAGGACACTTTGTCCAAGTCTGGGGTGAGACTGGGACTTGCACCTAAGGAAAATCCCTGGCTGAGCTTTTCCCTTTTCCCATCTGCAGTCAGACATTGCTCTCAGACCCAAAGGCTGCCCTGTTTCTCCTACAGCTCTCACTGGGGCTGGGTGTTCCAAAGTGTCTGGCTCTGCTCTGGGTGTCCTGACCCCATGGGTCACCCTGTGGGTCACCCAGGCTCAGGACAGCCCTTGACCCCTGCCCTTTGTCATCTGCTGGCCTTCAGCCACCGTGCTGCTGCCTCTTTGTTCTGGGCTTGTCTCCTTTGTACGTCCCCACCCCTCTCTGGGAAAAATCAACATTTGCCTTGCAGAGCCCGGCCAACAGAAGGGGTCTGTATTCCATCCCGATGGCAGCCCCAGGCTTGCAAGGCTCCCATGATAAATCCAGTGGAGTTTGTTGCCAGGGGGACCCTCTGAAACACAATTTTGGGAGTTCTGTGTGTGTGTGAAACGAGCAGGGAAGCTGTGAGCAGTCACTGGGGCTGAGAAAATAAATGTGATTGCATTGAGGTTAGAAGAAGATGGCAAGAAATTGATTTAAACTCTGAGTAAGGATGACTTTTTAATTTTATTTTGTTTTTAATCTGAAGTACCACGTTGCTGCTTTGTGTGCTAGAGCTGCACATGGAGCAGAGAGGCCGATGCTGGGCTGGGAAGTTTGCACCAGGACTTCTCCTGTGTGGTCACAGGCAGAGCATTGCAGGCCTGGGGGAGTGGGGAGCAGAGCTGCAGGGTGGCTCGGGAGTATTTGATCCATATGGAAATACCACATTGGAGTTTTAAAATTCCTTTCCCCTCCTTGAAATCTGCCCAGGGTTTTCTCCAGCTAATCCATGGCCATTGCCAGATGAACCTGAGGGAGTGAGGTGCACTCCTGAGGCTGGAAGCTGTGAATGTTGGGGGGTTTTGCAGGGTGAAGGATGAGCACTGATTATTTGTTTTTCCTTTGTTTCCATAGTGCTCTGAGTGCTGAGCCTTATCCCTTGTCCACTCAGGCTCCTGGGGACATTTGTGTTATTAATGTTAATTAACTAACACATTTCTAGCTTGCTGGAGCTCTTGTGGCAGCTGGTTAATGTAAGAGTTTGATTATTAAAGTGAGAGTTATTTCCTTCTTTAGCAAGGCTGCAGCTTGGATGGGTTCAGATGCCTTCCCTCCTTCCCACCTCTGCTGGGATGCTGCAGGTTCTGCAAATGGGACCAGGTCCAAGCTGCTCTTGCCATGACTTTACAAGCTCAAAACCCCCTCATTTAGTGAAAATGCCATGAGGCACCTGTTCATTGAGTTCCAGTTCTTGGGTCCTGCTTCTGTCTCTTGGATTTTGGCAGATAAGGACTGTGAGCAAGCGAGGAGCGTGGTGAAGACAGAGAAAATTTAGAGGGACAAGATCTCTCTGGAAATCTGGTTAGCATGAACAGTGAACTTGGAGGGGTTTTAGACTTGACAGTGGTTACCAGCTCCATCCCCAACCAGCAGAGCAGTTTTTATTCCCACACAAACCCTTTTCCCTTGTCTCCTGCTGCTAAGTAAAAGAATCCCCTAAGCCAGCAGAGCTGACAGTCCATATAAAAGATCCATTTTTGCAGTCCCTTTCCAATTTGTGTGGACATTGGTGGTGTGAGTATTCATCTGCACAAGTCATCTGCTGTGGTGACGTGGCACCTTCACCACTACCCAGATTACTGGAACACTCCAACCAGAAGGATCACAGATGATGACTAACACACTTTTTTTGTATGAAAAACTGCTTGTGCTAATTTTTTTTTAGTGCTTTCATGACTGTCCAGCCTATCTCTGAATCAGTATCAGCTGTGAGGAATTTGTGGTCAGTAAAGAACAGATGATCATGAGGGGTGGTGAAATGATCTTGTTATTTCTATGAAGTGAATATCTGAGGACTGAGCTTACCTCAGAATAAATTCATGGGGAGAAGAGGGAGTCTCTGTATTGTTTGAAGGCCATTCTAGCTCTTGAACAACTTGCCAAAGCACTTGAAATCATTCCAATGTTTTAGTCTTGACCCTGAGATTGAACGACTCCAAAAAGCCAGGACTTATCTCAAGCACGAGCTTGAATCCACACTGCCCAGACAGAAGTGTGTGCTGTGGGGTTTGTGGCTCAGCCAAGGCAATTTTCTGGCCTCTAAGCTTCATGGATGCAAAAATTGATTCCCTGAGAATTACTGCAGTTTAATTTGAGTTAACAATTTGAATCAAAGCCTACATTTGAGCCAAGGTTAAAATGTTGTGTCCCCTGTCCCCCTCTACCACCACGTGCAGGACTGGTCCTTCCACCTAACAGCTCCTTGCTGTGGCCAGAGCACTGCTGGCCTTGGGGAAGCCTTTCTAACACTGCAAAGACTGAGGCTCGAGTCTTGCTGCCTTTTGTCATCAACACAAGCTTTTGGAACATTTTTTTAGTGTTGGAATGCTTTTGGCACCTGCTAAAGTAGAGTGTCGTGGTAGGAATAGATGCATCCTGCTAATGCCAGTTTTCCTGTGGTTTCCTTGAGGGTGATTTGAGGGTGGTTTCCTTGAGGGTGATTTTGACTCAGGCTGGGTTCTTTTTAAGTGTGAACTCATGGCTCCATGTGTTGATGAGCAGGGTTGTATGGCTCCAGCTCCCATGGGAGGGAAATTGGGGGTGTTTTAGACTGTCTGTGCTCAGCCTTGGACCTGGACACAGCTTGTTGGTATATCTAGGCTGTGTTGGAGAAGGTAGTGGAGCACTCCTGACTCTGCAATCGGTGCCCTTTGGCCACAGCATCCCTCCCACCATCCCTCCAGCATCCCTCCC
>VYZP01029656.1:0-27244 GCA_013400635.1 Hypocryptadius cinnamomeus
AGACATAATAATTAAAAGGTGTTTGCATTGGGAATTTGTATGTGAATATAGCAGTTTTCTGTTTCATTTTCTGTTATCTTTCTACAAATTCCTAGCATTCAACTTTCCTTTTGATTAAGCATTGCTATGAGAATTTCAAAACCTGTGACATACAGATATCTTCCTTTGGTGGTAGAAATTAATTCAGTTCTTCATTTGTTTGTATAGTTGAAGGTGTTTGTACCACTGACAATGAATTTTATTTTTCCATTTTATTAATCTGCTCCTCAACATTACAAAATGTTTGAGATTTTTTCTTTCAGAACAGTATGGTCAATTTTAGTTTTGATCACTGAGGCTATCCTTGTATCATTTGCATATTTTTTGGGTAATATTTCAGTCTCTTTTGCAGACTGTTAAAGAATATGCTTGGTCCCTAAGACAGTTCCTTATGGGACTCCCCTAGAATCCTCTCTCTTTTTCTTTTTTGGAAAATGAGCCTTTCTTGTTGTAATTTGTTATTTACTTTTCCACCAAGTACTGATCCACAAGACAACTTATTACTTTTCCGCATGAAAGCTTAGTTTCTTTGAAAAACATTGTAACAGATTTTGAAAATCCAAAGATGGGTTATTTGGGAAACCTTCTTTCCTCATGATTACAGACTCTTTAGAAGAACTCACACCTTTCAAATCTGGGAGGCATAAATTTGCTCTTCAGAGGTTAAATTTCTTCAATTATGGTTTTTATTTTTGATTATTAATATAATTTCCACTAATAGACTTGGACTGAAAGTCATATTCCTTAGTTTGTGATCCTATTTATTTGAAGCCTTTTTTTTTTTTTTTTATCGTGTTATCATTGTTCCCTTTGACAGTAGATAACATAGGAGTGAGAAAGCAACCGTAACGTGAAATTCACCAATTTAATATCTGGGTTTCTTTGGACTCCTTAGGTGAGTGTCATCTGGTCTTACTGATTTGTTTTAATACATATTGCAAAGTAATTCCAAAATTCTCTATCAGTGCCAACCTTTCAGAGCAGGTGAGGTAAACCAGATGTGCTAACTCAAGATGGGTCCCTTTATAACTATATTTATGTCTCAGGAAAGATTTGTCTCCCATCTAAATCCACATGGGATAATAAACCTCAAGTTGCATGTTTCTGCCTTTAATAACTGAGAAATGAAATGTAGCCTATGGTTGTGAAAATCAGGTTAGTGTTCCACATACACTAGTCAAACAGCATCCGCACCACATGTCTGAAAAAAAGGATAAGTGAAAAAGATCAATTCCATTTTATTTAGAATTATTAAGAAGGTAAAACACTGTAATAAAATACTGTGATATAGAGTGCAATAACTTTAATCTAATAAACATTTTTAAAGGCAGTCTACAAATGGACTGAAAGGAAGGAGTCTGAGATTTTTTCCTTTCTTTATAGTACATAGAAGAAATCTGAAAAATTATATGGGGAAAAAGAAGAGTATTCTCTTGATACATATTAACAAAACAAATTTAGGGAAGGTGGGGGACAACAAGAAGTGCTTGGCTCTTCTGTAACCAAAAATTCCTATTTGTTCTGCATACTTCTTTTCCCAGAGTTTTCAAAAATAGTCAGTTTGTCTGAGACAGACGGACATGTGTAATTTCCCTTTGCATTGATGAAAATAATTTTGAATATTTCCTTTTAGCACCCACGTACATATACATACTTGGAGCAAAAAGGATGTGTGAACATTTCTGTTGACATCCCTTGTTTTTTCTCTTTTGGCTTTAATCAGCAGAGATGTGAGTTTCACTAATTACGTTGTTAATGAATCTTTCTGGCATTACATTGCTGATATTGTTATGGTTTAACAATCATATTCCTTAGTCATAGAATGAAGAGCAGAGAATGAAAGCCTTTAGAAGGAGAAGCAACAAGATCTTTCACAGCGACTTTATCAGAAAGAAACAAAGATTACCTGTTAGAATAAAAGTGGGTTGTGTGCTCTTTAATTATAAATATATGACAAACTGAAATAGCCACTTGAAAATAATCTTCAAACAAATTCGCTGGTAGTGTGAATTAATTGTTTTCCTAGCTTAAAAAAGCGTCTCAGATACGAATTTGTAGAAAATTTTAACAGAGTAGTTAATTCTTTAACAAAGAATTAACTGCTGTTAAAAATAACCATTATCTTCAGAAAGTTCTTTGCTTCATTAGCTACAAGAGGGGATTTGCTTTTCCTTAAGGAACATAAGTAGTGTTCACTTAGAAACAAATCAAAGCCACTCCTAACTGTGTTTATGAGGTCTAGTATCTCCATTATTTACACAAGATAAGTTGTATTGTTTTCTCTTTATTTTCCTATTAGTGCTTTACATTTTTTTTGTCCTCAGGATTAGGATTATGGCCATGATTAAGAAAAAAAATCATGGAGACTTCAGACATCTTTTGTGTTTCCCTGCGTAGCTTCTGTTGTTGGAGACATGAATAGTTACAGAGAAACTCTGGTGTTTTGAATGGAAAGTTGCTATAATTTGAAATGTAAATAAGTACAGGGTAGGTGTAATGTCTGATTGTTGAAACCACACAGCCACAGGTTTTTCTAGAAGGTAGGCAGCATTCCAAAATATAACAAAATCAGGCATTTAAAGGGAATGCAGTTATGACCTTTAGCTAATGACTTTTTCAGTAAGTAGTGTCTCTTGGTTGCCATAAAATCTTACCAACATTTTCCCCTTCAGAATTAATTCATCATATGAAGAGGAAGTATTTCTAAGAAACCAGTAGCTGATAAAACTATGAATGTGGTCACAGATAGCACCATTTTTTCACTTCCGTAAGTAATACCAGTATTAAATCCATGACTGTAGTTTAAGGTCAGTATAGAGCATAGCTATATTTATAATCCACTAATTCTAGTAGCTCTGTCTCTCTGACATCTCTTTAACAGTGTTTTAATATGGCTTTGCACGAGTTTACAGCCTTCATTCAAGTATCATATTAAAGGGCAGAGGTCATGACTTGGGTGGTTCTCATTCATCAGGTACTATGTTTTCTTACATGTTTATCAGTATATAAACAAACACTATAAGAGAAGTATTAATCAAATGGGATTTTTAACTCCCTCTCATCTTCTCCCTTATCTTACATTTGTTGTCGTTAGTGTTTTTTCAGACCTTCTTTGCCAAACTATGGATAAATTTGAGCCTCTGCCTGTTGCTATGTCACTACTGGGTCGAGCTCAGTAGCGATCAACAAGAAATACTTACAGCCAGTATGAAATACATCACAAATACACTTTCAGGTTGATCCCAGAAGATGGGGTCTTTTGGCTAATCTTTTCATTTCCAGCCCTTCCCTTCACAGAGATACATTTTTATGGTTGCATCCATCCCAGTCAACAAGATTTTTGGGGCAATGTTGGTCCCTAAAAGCCTAGTGACAAGAATGCTTTAGTGCTCTCTTCTCAAGTTGTTCTGTCACATACACAAGCCTACATTTCAGCTGGGCCCATTCATCCTGTCTGTGGCTCATGTGGCTCATTCCTGTACAGGGACCTTTGTAGGTTTATTGTGGTTTCTATTTCTTGATCCTCTGTCATAGACTTGTCAGGATAAGAATATGCCATGCAGGTTTACGGTTTTGCTTTTTGAGTACCTTATAGAGGAAATGGCTGCTTAGCTGCCATTCTTTTCTGAAATGCTGTGGTCCCTTGAGTCCACGGCACATGACTCATGTATGAGCATCTGCACATCCAGCACAATCTCTGTGCTCAAGGTACCTGTGCAATGCTTGAGGCCATTCTGGGAAAGAATATTTTTTCAGGGCCAAAATAAAAAGGAAAAATATTAATATTAAATTCAGGGTCAGGTGGATCCTGCAATTTCAAGAATGGATTATTTCGGTTGCCTCTTCTTAGGTAACTGGAAGTTCAAATGTGTTCTACAACCCAGTTAAGGGATTCACCCACCTTTCTGCCTTCCACTTGTCATCAGACTTCCCCAAAATAGATTCACAAGTGGTTTCTTCTTATTTGATACAAACAGTGCTCTTTTGAAGAGGCCAGGGACACTCTTAGATCCCTGAGCATTGCTGGATGAATACACTTGAACGTCGGAAAGTTTCTACCAAATGTCTAGGTGGGTTGCTCATTTCACGTAGATGCCTCTATCAGGTGAACAATCCTGTCAAGGCAACTGAAGACTCTTGATAAGGTAGAATGTGTCTGAGTGGCAATATTCTCTTCTTGTGACAGAAATAATAAAAAACCCCAGAGACTGTAGTTAAGAGCCATCTTTCTAAAAAAATGGTGTAGGGTACATTCTTTTCTGCCTGCATAGGAAAGGAAGTGTGCTGCTGCTACTGAGATGTGCCCTGGTGTGCCCTGGTGGGCTGCACCCCCCTGAGGCTGCAGGCTTGGCAGAGGGGAGGCTGGGAGAGCCTTACCTGTCAGCCAGCACACAGAGAAGCACTGTGCAGCACAACCTGGGGGTAGGGGCAAGCTGGGAGGGTGTTGGGCTTCAGTTGTAGTGGCAGATGAAAGGATGTTCTCACCAAAGGCCTGAGTTTGTGCCCCATGAATCATTCGCATAAGAAGAAAATCCTGTGGCGCCTCCTGGATTTATCATGTGCATACTGTGACATTCATTCTGCAGTCAGATAGCACAGGGTCTTCAGGAACTGGGCTTTGAGGGGAGAGCTGAAAGCATTTGTGTAGGACTGCATGAATACATCTACTGAGCCTTTTACAGTTTTTCAGCATACCCACTGATTTCAAGCAGTTGTTTAATTGTGCATGGCTCAAAGTGGATATGGCACTCATTAATTTTTTACAATGTAATAATTCATATCCCACAGTCAGTGACCTACCTGTCACAGCTTCCAGTACAGCTGAATGTGTGCTCATTCTGGGTGAATGACCTCTTAGAGAAAGGAAAAAATACAGATTCACAAACAAATTTTCTCCTTCTGCTTTAGGGTTGCTTAGGTGTTTCCTTTTCTTGTGTCTGCTGATCTTCTTAAAATTTACTAGACAAACTTGGATTCTCAAACAGGGCTTGTTTTTTCATCATGGCAACAACTCTTCTTCAACCAGGAGTATTCATTATTTATTTGAAAATGGAATATGCACCTTCTGCATGGGAAGATTCCTGGACTGAAATATCACTGGTGCAACAAGCACCAGTGTAAATCAGAAGTAATTCACTGAAATTGATGCAGTTGCAACAATATAAAAATAACACAAATGAAATGTCTTCAAGACTTAGTACTGTGATTCCTTGAACCATTAATTTCTTAGTTTAAGCTTGTACCAATCAGCTGAATCAGTAGTGGGAGAAAGAGAGAATAAGAAATTAAATAGAATCATTATACACGCCTAAGTTTAGTAAGTATGTGATATATTACCATAAACCTTGCCAAATTTTATTACTCTGGAATTGTAAATTTTTCTTCTGCTTCTTTGGACAAAGAAATTACCTGCTTTTGTCAGGTAAATGCTAAGCACATTCCTGAATATTAACAAGCAAAAAGAAAATGCTTCCTTTTATTTTCAGATCCACCAAATATTATAATTAATGTTCCTCCTTTTCTTCACAACCCGCAGCTACACGCATTTCATATTATCATATTATAAATCTGCCATCTTTTGTTTTGATTATACTGTGTTAATTTTTGTAATCAAATCTGAATCCTAAAAAGAAATTATGTTTGAGGGGAATTTAGTAAGCTTGTGGTATGGAAAGGTTAACTGAAAACTGTCAATTGAATAATGCTTTTTTTGTGCTTGAAAGAGTGAAAATTGTTAGTTCTCTATCATCTAATCTGCCTACCTATTCTCTGTCTGGATAAAGGTTTAAATGTATAGATAAATACTTAGTGTATCTAAAAAAAGAGAAGCGACATAACAGTAATCCCTAAATCAGCTTTACATGCTGCCTTAAAACAGTAGAATACTTTGCATCATTTAAATAGTAAACTTCAAAATGTGAGTTCATTGCTCTACTTTCAGGGAAGACCCACTGAATTATACTCCAAGTGGTGGGCTAGCACAGCCATATGTTGCTCTGGACAAGCAAAACCAATCAGGAATACCAGTCTTTGAGAGTGTGACTAACCCACTTTCCACGTCAGTGACACCAAAGCAGTTTATCTGTTTTCTTGGAAACATGCCTGTGCTTCTGTCCCCTTCCTTCTTGAAATGTACTGCACACAGAGCAGCTGCCAAGCCACATGAATTGCACACTAGGGGGAATTGCTGAAAATAAGCAGCATGCAGATTGAAAATAGGGCTTGGGAATAATTGCAGGAGAGGAACACAGACATGATTTTCACCATTCTGGCTTCCTCAGTCAATTTCCAAATGCTTCATGTTCTGTGGAATGCATTCTAGAAGAATTGTAGTGGCTTGAGCCATATCAAAAACTCACTGCTGTCAATGACTTTGAACCGCCAAAGATTTGGATCAGACCCTCATTCCCCAGCATTCTGCACCCAAGGCCTCACAGGTTAGTGAAAAGCCTAGAAGAGTGCACTCCAGTGAAACATGAAGTTTGGTGCTTATGTCCAGAACGGAGAGAAATTCCTGCCCAGCTCAGATGCTATCAGAGAGCAGGGGCACATCCCTGACTGCCCAGACATGTTCTGCCCGCTGTGTCCCTGGGCAGCTCAGCGGCTATTTCACAAGCCACCATGAAGTGCATTGAGCACAAAACAGACTCCTGAAAAAAATGTAAAGTTGACTTTTCTTAGTTGACAGCTAGATAAACAGCTTCTCCTGGGAATACAACCTGAGCTCTCATCTAGAAGCAGGAAAAAGCTTATTTCATGCTCTTGTCTACCCAACAGGATACACACCTGTATTTTCTAGTGTTTCTCAACCATTATAGACACCTTAATGCACTATGGGAGAAAGAGGGAACATTTTCATCTCTTCCTGTTGAAGCACTCTTACTGTGAAAAAGAATGCAAGATTTATCATTGTACAAAAAAATGCAACACAAAGCTAGACTGCTTTTTCTGTATTTTACCATAGAGGCAAATATAAAGCTTTCTTGTCCTTATCAGAGGCTTTATAAAGATTTAAGGAACAATCACTGTGTAAAGACTGTTTAGGAATGGATTAGGATTCAGCTGTCTTATTGCCAGTGTCTTAGCCATTAAGCTATGAACCAAAGACAAATTTTTCTGCTTAATTTTTTTTTTCTAATGTTCCAATCCAATTGATCCTCATTTTGTTATTACTCTACAGCTTGGTTTCATCATAACATCCTCCAGATTTTTTCTATTTCTCCCTAAATATCTTCCCAGATAAACCCAGACACTCGTACAGGAGGTCACATGAAGCATTAAAATATTTTCTTAGTGTGCTTTTGTCCTCCAAAAACCAAATTTCTCATTTTCTTATGGGTATTCCAGCAACCACACAGTGATAAAAGATGAGACAGCAGCAAAAATTAAACTTTTCATTTAGTTGTCTTTATTGGGATGTGCTTAAAGTTGCTAGGAGAAATCTTGCCAAGCCATTCCCTTCTAGAAACACAGAGGGAGAAGTACCAAACCCAGCCATGCCTTATGCATCAAGATTTTCATGTAAGTTAATACTGAGGAAGAGCTACAAATCTATCAGGTGGGCACCTCTGGGATTAGAGAGCAACTAAACTGTTGTATATAGAGTCATTGTTCGGGACTGCAGAAAAATTTAGGAACATTATCTTGGTGAATTTGGTCTTCAGTACTTCAAGACAGGCTGTCAGAGCCTCTTTGGTTAGTCAGAGATTCCTGAAAACAGGAATAACCAAAAAAACTTTTCTCCTTGTCACCACAGAGGTTATTTTATTTTTTGACATTAGCACAGCTACTGTAAGAACTAGCCAGTTCTCTTCCATGACTGTTTATATTACATAGGAAGTTAGGTCTGATCCTCCAGTTACAGACTGTACTCCAGAGTCTCAGGAGTTTTGGTTGCTCAAACAGATGTATTGCATGTATATTTGGCTTTAACACTATAGTCCTTATTCAAGCAAAACCACCCACTATGGTAAAAAATAGTAGTGTAATTTGGCATCCAGTTACAATCTATTCTCAAGTGGTATTGTTCTCTTCCCACTACTGTTGCTTCTTGCTTGAATAATTATTGTTCTTCTCTCAGATTTCTCCAGCTTCAATAATTTATTAAATCTACTAATTATTTTTCTTTCTCCTTCTATATAAGAGAAAATAAAACTTGACAAAACTTTAAAATGAGGTGACAGAATTCATATAATGCTATTAACATATTTCTTGCGTATGCAAAGAAGACTGCAATGGATTCCATATTTACTCTCTTTCCTCTTCTTAATACAGTCTTAACAAGTTAAATACTTTTTGGAATCCATGGTAAATATTGAGCAGATATTCTATTTTGGCATTTGAAAAAACCCCACATCTATGTAGAATTTTTTTTCTCTATAAGTAAATACACCCTTATTTTCAAGAAAGATGACTTTTATTGCATGAAAAGGCAGTAAAAATAAAGTGAAATATTAGAAATACATTTTTTTTCCCTTCTGTTGGAGATCTTCCAATGTGACAATGTTTCTAAAATCATGCATGGAAAGATTTTGTGTTTCAAATATTTTTTGAGAAAAAACAGCATCACAATCTTTGATGCCACACTTTTCCAAAGCCTCATTATTTGGAAAGAAACATGTTTTTTGATTGTGTATGTATACATATATGCAGTCATACATGTACACGCCAACAGTTTTAGAGTGCCATCTGCTGTCATACGAGACAAGATAGTGTTGTTTCTGTTAAGTTTTTAGGATCAATAAAGTTGCTGCGCCCTTGAAAGGTTTTCTGATTAAATAGCACTACCAGGCAAAGCACATTTTTAAATTGCAGGAGGTACAAAGAGGTTTTTGCCAACCTTTGTTTGTATAGAATCATAGAGGCATAGAACAGTTTGCTGGATGAGAACTTGATGGTGACCTTGTTATAACCATCCCCCCCTCCCCCTGCCATGGGTAGGGACACATTTCATTAGACCAGGTTGCTCAAATCCCCATCCAATCTGACCTCCTGAGCTTGGAGGAGGTGATCCTTGAATATTAGCCAGCCTTCTTGTGCCCCTCTTCCCTACAGGGTTTTATTCTCTCCAGCCATAGGAACCACCCCACCACAACTCTGTGATAATAAGATTGTAGCCCTGATAATTTGTGTATATCTCTAATTCATCTTGTTTATTGCACATTTTGTATATGTTTGATAGGAGTATTTGAGCTGAACTCCTATGAGGTCAACTTGCTGGCTGGAGTGGCATGAATTTCTTTGTGCTTCTCTTTAGGTGCTCTCCTGATGACCTGCAATCCCTCTCCAGGTTCTGGGCATCTCTTGCTGATACTGGCATCAGACTGGTAGGGGTGAGATGGAGTAGGTTCCTTTCCTCAGCAACTTTAGTTTGAAGGTCTCTTCACCAGCTTGGCAAGCCTATGACCTAAGGTGCTCTTCCCGTCCTCTGACAGACAGACATACACATTGACCCCTCTGTACTGCATTATGCTTGAGTTTGTGTGGTTGCTGAATCTTCCTGACTCACCTATCTGTTCAATCTCTTTATTCTTTTGGCAATAAATAAAAAATTATTTTCATGGGAGGCTTGTGCAAAATATTGTTGATTTTCTTAAAATGTTAGCCTATCAAGACCAAGAGGTTATTTTATTGTTGATCTAGAAATATGTTGCACAGAGTCCAGGCAAATGTGAACAGCAGAAAAGGTGTTCAGAAGTAACATTTAATCTCCTTCTTGGGACTGAAAATCTAAACTTCTTCAGGAGAAAATCCTGCTTTAAAAATTGAAGCCACAGAAAGATTAAGGCAAAAAATAAGTGTTGCCAGTTGTCACAGCTTCCTCAGAGATGCAAATCCCACCCTCCAGCCATATGGCATTTCATTCAAGAATGAAAACTTGCTCAAATGCTCTCTGTTAAGAGTGTTCAGTACTTCCCTCTGGTGGTCTGCCCCACAAAATACTTCTCAGAAAAGAGATTGCTTAAACCATTCCCTTTGAACTTAGGACAGTTTGTGAAGATGTACATGCACAGGAGTTTGTATCAGTTTTCAGAGGGGGTCTGAAGCACCTTCGACTGGGAGGTGGTCAAAAACATTTTAAAATTATAGAATGTTTTCTAACATGATCTGGGTTTCTGGTTTGGATTAGGTATGTTGTATTGGTGAATTTTAACTAAACTTCAAACCTCATGAAAAATCACCGGATGACATTTAGCTCAGTTTTTAAGAAAGAAAGACTGAAAGCCAGCTGTGCACTGTTTTGGGCAAGTTGACTGCTTATTCTCTTTAGGAAAGACAGTCAGTGAATCAGCACATTTTTTTTTTCTGACATCATTGTACAGCTACACCTCCTGCTCTACCATGATGTCTTTATGTGCTGTCATGATTATTTTGTGTTCCTCATGAAATGTATTCTTGCAGAAATTATGACACTCTAATAAAATGACCTTGTGTACTTTTGCTACTTGTGTATTTTCTAAAACAATCAATTTTCACTATTTACTTCTTTTAGCATTCAAATATAGATACATCTAACCTCAATTTAGTGTCATCAGTATTTTTAATTTTTTTTTTGGTAATGAGCAGCTAAAATGGGCTTTTAATATAGGCATCTACAGAAAAAAAAAGATGAGTTAAAGGGAGTCAATAACTATGGCTAACATTCGAAAAATGGTGCCATATTCAACTTCATTCTCCTTTTCTGAACCCATCTGCTTTTAAATGTAAGCTAGCTACCATTCGTATTGCTGTGAATGACATTTCTCTGTGAAATATTTATCTTTTTGTTCCTTTTCCATACATTTGTTAATATAGTCTTCCTTACATAGTCTTATTTTTTACTATTATTACATAAATACTTAGTCTGTGAAAGATTGTCCATTTCTTTAGAAGCTGCTATCCTCTTCACTTTTTCGCTTTCTTCTGTAAGATCATATTTTAAAATCCACTTTTTAGTTAATTACTCTTGCAGTCACTTAAACAGCATTCAAGGTAAAATATAGGAACAACTGAACCTAAAGTGGAAAACTCATTCTGTTAGCTCTAATGCTGATTTATTGCTTGTTTTCAGCATTCTGAGGTGCTTTTTGGAAAGGCAAGGATATCTAAGCCATAGATCTATTTTACATGTATGGGAACTTAAACAGAGTTAGGCACGGACCTGTGTTGAAAAATGTGATTTCCACTAGAAAATAATGTTTGAAAAATAGTAGGAATTCACCCCATTCGTCTCACCCTTCAAAGATTTCTTATACAAAAATAATTTCTGGTAGAATATAAGTGAGAATAATCTTGTCACATAAATCTGACAAATATTTATATTTTGAAGGTCACCACTGAGGTGGATATCTGAAATGGATTTCAAAATCCTGTATTTCACTAGATATATATTTTGGCAGAAAAAAATACAGAACAAGATACTCAAACATCTTGCCCAAGATCCTGTGTTAAAAGATTGACTGTTCTATTGGCTTCCCACAAAATCAGGATCTGAGAAAGAGAAAAGATACAGTATTAGCTATAGCCCACCAGAAATCTGATACATTTCACTTTAAGTAATAATATCCTTGAATGGAAATAAAAAGTTAGAAGTTTGGATTTATTGTCTGTGTGAAAGAGGAATCACAATTTAAAAAAATACATTTAAAAAGACAAGCAACAACAAACAGCAAGTCATCTCATTTTCAGCTTTTTCTTTAGCTAGACATCCCATCTTCCTAAATCCCTGAGAAGCCAGCAACATGACTCCACAGGCAGGTGGAAATTCAGTGGCTGAAAGAATATGGCATTCTGACGCACCATTCAGGCTCTCTGTCAAGCACACAGGTGGGAAACCAAGCAGAGAAGTGGACAATTTGTCTCAAATACTTAATTCCTTAGATAAGGTTGAGAGAATCAATATAGAAGCATGGAGTATTTTAGGCTGATATAACTGGTTTTTCAGTCTATCTTAAGAGTAGTTTGCATGGTCAGAATGGCTTCCACTGGGGGTCTCAAAGCACTTCCTAAATGCTCTTGAATGAAGTCTTGTAATGCATCGTTTACATTGGGCAAGAAACAAACATGAGAATTGATGGAAACGTTTCATTTTACTGGAGACAATCCAAACTAGCATTGCTGAGCACTCCCATCACTTCAAGTGGAAATAACATAAATTGTACACATATTCTCAAAGAGACAGAATCTGTTCTTAGTCTTGTTCTTTCAAAAATCTGGATATATTCTGGCAAGAAAGAAGCAAAGGAGAAAAGGTACATCCTGGTACTATAAATAACTCTTACTTGTGCTTAAAAATTGCTTAAACAAAAGCCAGATTCAGCTTCCACAACAATTAAATAGAATAAGCTTCTTTTTAGAGTTGTGCATTACCCATGGGTCTGCAAATTTGGCAAGACTTTTACATGTCTGGTTTCATTAATAAAATTTTTAAAACATAGAGAGTGACTATTATAAGAGTAAATAATGCTCACTTTAAAAATGTGCTGCTGTAAATAAAAAAGTTGAGGACAGAAGCAACTCATATCCCAAATTACCACTGAAAATAGGAAAGCTGAAAAAAAAAAGGAATTTAAAACCTTCAAATGATGTTCAGGTTCCAAATATTATTCTGTGAATATATGCAATGACTTAATATATATTCAATATGTGCTGTTTTTCTTGACCTTAAACAAAATAAATCACTATGTGTCCTCTTTTTATATGTAATATTTTCTTTTTTACTGTATGTGTATTCATTCACTACACACCTTTTCCAAGCAGTTTGGTTCAAGGAATTCCAGTTTTTCTTATAGTTGAAACTCAAGCACCTAATGTGATTTTTAAGATCTACAAAGTGCCAGTGAGGTGTCAAACTGAAATTAGTGTCTGTGCAAGACCTTTCTGTAATTTTCTTGAAGTGTCAAATATCAAGGTCAGATTTGATTACATCAATAATACAAAGAGAGATAAAACAACACTTGGGGACTCTTTACTCAGCTCCATGGGACCAAGCCTTTCACTAGAGTTCATAAATCAGAAGAAAAATGGCAGTTTCTCACCCCAATGTGAAAGCACTTGTTTACTCCTTCAAGTCTTTATTATTATGCTATTATTACAGATCTTATCATCATGCAGTTACTGTGGTGCATTAGTGCCTTCAAAACAAAGGGATTCACTTTTGAATAAAGCAGATAATTTTGTCTTCTGTAACTACCATCATTTTGAGGAAAGGCAGCAATAGCATCCTTAAGTTTTTTGGGAAGTGTTTGGTTAGCTCTTGAAGATCAATGCCATTCTTTAACATTTTACCGCTCTTCTTTCATTATGACTTAAAAAGCTCCCAACAATAAATTTTCATTGACACCAGAGTAAAATTAATTTTGATCGCATTCCCAGCCATAATATTCATAATGCAAGCATTATGCTACTCAAGATAATGTGGCCTTGCAGTAATAAATATCCTAATGCAGTTTGGATTCTTATTTAAAGAAAAAACCCTTATTCATCTGTTCCAGCCGTGGAGAATAGCGATGGAGTTACATTATCAAACTCAAAAACCATATAAAGGGAAAAAGAAATCTATTTTAAGAAACTTAATGTATTTCTAAAACTAATAGATATGGAAGATAAAAATAGAGGAATACAGTTCCTTTACCATTTTAGAAGGTTTAAGACTAGAGTTTTAGGGGAATACATAAATTTTTTGAGCAGTCACTTTAATCTTAGGCCTTTAGTGTCCTATTTCAAAAGAAAGAAAGAGAGACAGAAATTGACAGAGCATGGCAGCTCACTCAGATTCCTACAGCAGGGTGGGAAGAATTGCTGCGTGGAGAAGCCTGTCTTTCTCCTCTGACTACAGGTTGCCTTGAGCAATCAGCTTATACTTGATTTCTGACATTTAGAGAGCTAAAATTAGGCTAGATAAATTCCACCTTATGTTAAATACTCCTCCATGATGACAGAAACATGAAAAAGACTGTGAGGTGGAAGATAATGGGATTATCTGCATTGCTTGTGCCAGAGGTGCGCTGAAGAACCTTTGGTCCTCAGGTGAGCGTCGAGAATGCAGTGCAGAATGCAAACACAGAACAAGAGAGCACAGCCTGCCCTAGAGAGCTTATTCTTTCCTCACTGTCAAAGGTACTAATAGTTCTACCAGAGCAGGAGTGCCTTCCCATGCTGGTCTGCTGCAACTCTATGATCACAGTCACAATTCAGTAATGAAATTTATAACACAAGTATATAATACATCAGAAATGAAAAAATGTTAACACATTCTATTGATATCTTCTTTGATTCTTAAGGGTGGCTTAATTATTAAGCTTTCCAGAAACAAAAGTCTAGTTTCCATCACAAGCTGAAAACATTCAACAAATTGAATATTTTGGGAATTCAAAAGCATTTTTAAGAATCTGGATTCCTATTCTACGTGTGTCAGGTGGAGAGATAAAGGTTTCTCTATAGCTACAGATGGGCTTTAGTGTCATGCTTTCTCATCAGAGTATATGGAAGCATCATTTTCTAAGAGATTTAGTTTAAAGATTCAAGGCTGAAATCAGATAAAATCTTAAGAACTTCAGGGTACATATTTCATACCCACTATTCATCCAGTATGAGTTATTTTCTTTATCCTTCAGGTTGTAGTCATATATCTCAGTGCAGACCATCACAGAGGATACAGATCATAACAGTGGGAAAAATCTCTGCAATATTGGGTGTTTTTTCTTAGAGGACAGGCCATATTGTCTTTGGTCAATTTGGTTTTGTCCTTTCTGTGTGACACACAAAAAATATAGTTATATCAAATCCTGTTTGATATCCCATTTTAAATGGTGGCACTGCTAGATACACAGTAAATTTATGATTGGCATTCCAAACTTTGGCAGGAAGATGCTGAAAATTCTTCTGTATTGGGGACTGAGCTGGAACTGCACCATATTAACTAGTCCTTAAAATTTTGATGACCTCTACAGGAACTCAAAGCATTCAAGCTGCAGCATTAAGAAACAAACAGTTGGTATTCCAAAATACATAATAAGTTGTATGCAAAATCTATTTATTACTGGTTTGCTTTTTAACAAACTTTATCACAGCATCAAATTTTTAAACATACCTGAGTATTGGAGTTGATGACTATTGATTAATTAATTTATTTTCACCAAAAAAGTTGTAAGTTACTTGCCTGTGAGGCATACTCTGTGAAGTCCAGTGGATGAAATATAGCTTCATATATGGCAAAATCTAAGATAAAAATTCTAGGAGTAATATATAACAATAACTGTAATAATTAAGAGATAATTGGATTTGAAAGCAATTAACCTGTTGCAATTTTTTAGCTGATGCAGTAATGTCACAACTAAAATTTGAGAACTTCCATCAGACTTTGCTAGACACCTCAAGAGATAGATAAACCCCTTATTAAAAAGGGTTTAGATAGTTATAGCAGAAAATTAAAAGCTGATGATTCATTTTGCTATTACAGAAGAAATAACATTACATTGAATTTATAAATTATTCTTTTTGTCATAGAATGCATAATGAATCCCAATTTTGTTCATCACTTGCCTATAATTAATTTAACAGGCATAGAGATGGTGTAATATATTTTTTCCAATTCTAATTTTTATTAATAGAAATCTTTTGAGGTTTAGCATAGTGATGAAGAGGAATGTAGTGTTGGGGTTACAAAAGAACAAAGAGAATAAGTCTCCTCGAATTTCAGTTCTGCTTTACATAGCAGTCTGTTTAACAGTGAAAATGATTCTATTCCTCACAACAGAACACGCACATTATAGAAGAGTGTCGTACGCTGTTTTAATGAACACACAGACTACAACACAGGAATTGTGAAGGAATTTTTTGGGATATAGATTGCAGAAATATGCAGAGAATATATACATTTAGACCTTCCTCCAGCTAATATGCCAGCAGTTGTAAAGGTAATGAAATAAATTGTATTACATCAGTGATTCCATAGAAAATATTTATTTATATGTGTTTATATATAAAATGTCAGCTCTCTTTCCATCAAATAACTGTCCTTACTCCTGGAGCAACTTTCAACATTTCTCTTTCCCTGTAGAAAACAGCACAAAAGTTAATAAAAACAGAAGATAATTTTCTAAATGTTTATTTTTGAAGATATCAATGATATATATTAATATATATTAAGGCTCATTTGAAATGCATTCCCACTTTTTCAAGAGAAGGCATCTGTTATTTTTGTGGCATTTCTCAAAATGAAAGCAATACAAGTCTCAGGAATTTCAGAGGAATTCTGCATGGCACAGACACAGCAGATATAGTGGGTCTGTGCTGAGTGTGTGTTTGGATATACCAGCAAAAGAGGAGCTTCTGGCTTTGTCCATGTTGCATAGCCATAGAGCCCCCAAAGATTTTGTTTGGCTTTCAAAGTGAATCCTTGGAATGCCTACGGTGTCTGATTCCAGGAGTGCTCTGCAGGACATCCTGAGCACAATGTGGCTGGCGGAGGCTGGCAGAGAGGAGCTGCCCTCTCAGGCCCATCAGAATATCCTTAGGCAGCCTGTGAATCACTCTGATGTTGAGCATGCCAAGTGCCCAGCAATCCCCAGCTCAGGTCTCACCTGGGAAAGAGAAAAGGGAGGTCCTGCACCTGCAGCATCCCATTAGATGGCTCTCCTTAAGGAATACCTGTGATTCAGTCTCTTCTCACCACACATGAATCTGTGGTCTCAGGTGATGGTCTCACATCATCATTGCAGAATGGTTTGGGTTGGAAGGGACCTTAAAGATCATCCAATTTCAACCCTCTGCCATGGGCAGGGGCACCTTCCACTAGATCAGACTCAGACCTCATTGAACCTGGTCTTCAACACTGGGGCTGGGCATCTAGCTGCTCTAGACAACCTGTTCCAGTGTCTCACCAATCTCCCAGAAAAGGATTTCTTCCTAATATCTAATATAAATCTACCCTCTTTCAGTTTAAAGGGCAGACCTGCATGTGATGTAGCTCAGGTCAGTTGATTATTTAGAGTGAAAAACGCACTGGACCACCATCCTGCTGTGGAAAAGGCAAAGCACATATGGTCTCTCTGTAAACAGTGCAAGCACAAGCTTCTCATCCAGTATCTAGGCTTCCCCAACTATTCACCTGTCCCCAGGGCTGAAAACCAGCCACTTCTCAGCTTGGAAAAGCAAATCTCCATCTGGGCCCAGACATAATTAGCATATCCAGTAAAGCAAAGATAAATTGCCCTTTTTGGGCAACCTTTTTCTGTGGTAGATCTGCTCTCTAGGACGTTCACTTTCCCACCATCTTCCAATCTCATTTATGATATTTTGTGACACATACTAACTAGTGCAGTGAGTGCATTATAGGGTGTGATGACAGCACAATTTTGGAGTAAGATGGTATTTCATGTCATAGACAATACAGGGTGGGGGAATACTAAGAGTGTCTTGCTAGACATGCTGTGAGGACCTGTGGTATTTCTTGATGAGAAAACATTATGCAGTTGGGTTATGTCTGAGCTACCTCAAAAATGCCCAGGGAATTTGGTGTACTGTCATTAAGTATGAGCATGAAGTGCCCTTGCTGGCATGGTCTTTTTGAGTGATTGAAAAGAGTAGTGACCTCCCAGCTTTCCATCAGCTACCACAGGACTCTTGTCCCTTTTCAGTCTCAGAGCTGCTCTAAGCCCTTCTAGCCCATCTTTTTCCATCCATCACTGAACTCTTCTGATCTCAAAGCCTTCCTTGTCTCCTGCCCAACTATTTTCCCAATCCTTCCTGGCCCAGGCTCATACTCCCTGACAATTCCTGACCACAGGCACAGCTTTTGGTATTGAGGTTCCTGTGCCCCTCTTCTGCATTTTCTGCACCCTGTGGGGGTAGCTGCTGCCACACCAAGCCACACTGCTGCAGGCATCTGCTAGTACCTTTCAGCTCAGTCCCACTCCTGTCGCTCCAGCAGCAGTTGTGCATCTCATTCTGACAGGGGTTTAAAAATACTGCCAAGAGGCATTTATAAAACATTGCCCTAGATGCATTTCAGAGGAAATGTTCAATAAAAAGGGGGAAAAGAAAACCCTCCCTGAAGGAGCATTCTCTCCTCCATCAGCCACAGAAATTTTCTGGGAGGATTTTTGAGGGTTTATTTAGTTTTCTCTCTTAAAAGGATTGGCAAATGTTTTTAGGAGCCATTGGCTTTGTCTCAAAACCTTAGTAAAGCATTAAGGAGAATTACATAATTTAAAGGCAGCAAAGGCCAAGTAGGTCATCCAGTGCAACTTCTCAGCAGTGCAATCTGGCATTGTTCAATGTATTTAGTGGTGCCTTTGTCCAGTCTAGATCTGATTTGCAAGGGATAAGGCTTCTGACAGTTTGCAGCTTTTAATATTTAGAAGTTTACAGTGTAAGAAGTGTGATACATGTGACTTTCTTTCAGATAAAGAAACTTCTCTTTTACACCATACTAATTTCACTTGTGTCAAAAGTCTCAAAAGTTAAAACATACTTTTATAGCTCAGCAGCAACTTAAATAAGAGTGTAAAAGGGCGACTCAGTGGTTCTCTTTTCTGCTCATTCACAGAAAAAAAGAGCTCTGACTAAGCAAGACCTCCCTCTTTCTATAATTGTCAGTGCACCTCACCTGTTTTCAACCCTTACATCTGCTCTTCTGGATGAGTGTCTTTTTTTTCTCCCTTCTCTCATTTCTCTTTTCACTTTTGACCTTTTTAGTTATTTCCCAATACCTTTTCTCAGAGGCTTTGGGGGATTTTATGAAATACTTCAGAGTGTTCAGCAAAGCTGTAGAATGCCTGAAATTCACAGTAAGTCTTTCTGATATTTTTATCAGAAAACCACTGTTCCACTGCAACAAACAATGATTTCTCTGTGATTCAAATGCCGCCCCACTTCTGTTGTTTTTCAGCTTTGCCTTTCACTTCCAACAAAATTTTGAAATCACTAATTCTGATTTGATCCCAAATTTTAGAGCAGATAAGATGTGCCAGCTTGACTTTTAACCTGTGTGTCAAGCAGGATTTTGTTCTAGCAGGCAACAGTACTGCAAATCTGCATGCTTAGTTGGGCAGGTAAGAAATATCACATTGATTTGAGCAGGACTACATGGAGGCACAAATTCATCATGGATGATTTGGTGATGACGTAGTTTCCACATGACAAAATGAAACAACCAGGCTTGTGTTAGTGCTGAATGAAAAACTTCACAGGATTTGAATTTTGTGCAAAACCTATATTAAAGCCATTAATAGACTTATAGAATCAAGGAATATTCTGAGCTGGAAGGGACTGACAAGGATCAGCAAAGTTCAACTCCTGGTCCTACACAGGGCAGCCCAAGAGTCACACCATACATCTGGGAGCAATGTTCAAATGCTTTTTGAACTCTGTCAGGCTGCTGCTGTGACCACTTCCCTGGGGAGCCTATTCTAGTGCCCAACCACCCTCTGGGTGAAGAAACTTTTTCTGGTATATAAATTAACCTCCTTTGACTCAGTTTCATGCTGTTTCCTCTAGCCCTGTAACAGAGAAAAGATTTGTACCTGCCCTTCTGCTTCCTCTGTTGAGAATATTGCAGACTGCAATGAGGTACCTCAGTCTCTTCCTTTCCAGGCTGAATAGATGGCTATACCAGCAGAATCTCCCCCTCAAGATTCTTCACCATATTTGTAGCCCTCATTTAGATGCTTCTAACAGCTTTATTTCTTATACTGTGGAGCCCAGAACTGCCCCAGCACTGGAGGTGAGGCCACCCCAGTGCAGAGCAGAGGGGACAATCCCCTCCCTTGCCCAGCTGGTGATGCTGTGCCTGATTCCCCCAGGACACCCCAGCCTGTCTGGTGCCTCCTGGCTGCCAGGGCACTGCTGGCTCATGTTCAGCTTGCCATCCACCAGGAGCCCCAGGTCCCTTTCCACAGCTTTGCTCTCCAGCCTCTCATTCCCCAGTCTGTCCATACATCCAGGGATGCCCCATCCCCGGTGCAGAAACTGTCACCACCACTATTTGTGTGCAATGAAGGAAAGCAAGGACTGTACTAAAACTGGAATTGAAATAAGAAGATATCATAAATATTTATGCTTTCAAGTGCTTGGGGTGCCATTTGAGTAGTCAAAGTCTTTTTATGTGGAATATCATCCACACCGTTCACCTGTTGTTCAAGGACATTTCTTTGCCAATATATTTTTGGGGCAAACGATTTCTTGTTATGATAGCAAATTACAAAATTTGCAATTTAATTTTTGGGGAAGTATTTACAGAGCATTTAAGTTAAAATGAACAAGATATGGCCTCTGCTTGAATGTGAAAATGCAGTGGATATGGTATTATCTATCATACAACAGGCTGAGATCTGTCTTCAGAATTCAAACACTTTCTATGTGTTTGAAATAAATCTGGGTAAAATGTTCCCCATTATGTAATGTTCCCCATTATGTCATGAGCATTCTATCTGGCCTACCCAGACAAAACATATACAAGTTTTACCTCTTTGTAATTTTATGTGTTCCATTTTCCAGAGGCACTGCATTTTTCCCGTTGGACTGAAATATTCATAAGTAAAAAAAAATTTTGCAAAACCTGCATTTTTCCACAAATCAAACAAAGTGGAAACCTAGTAAAAGTTTCAAGTTATAAACTATTAATCAAGGTGAAAATTGGACATTATATTGCTATGAAAATAATGGTTTTGCGTCACCTTAATTGACTTAATCCTCCTGCAATAAAATACTAAATCTCCAAGCTATAATATTCTTTCTAGTAATCTGAATGCTAAACAAGATCATAATTAATGTAGAATGAATTCATAATGACTTTTGGTTTTTTAGTAAAATGATAACAGGTATCTTCTGTGGTGTATTTTATGTCTAAAAGATTAGTGTTTTGCTACCATTAAATGATATGAAACTGCTATTCTTCATTTGTTTTGAAAAGAAGTATATTGTAGCTTACTGTTTATCAGGTAGTAAAAGCTTATTAAATTAGGTATATTTATACAGGAAATGTGTAGTATATGTCCTTAAAGAGAAATTAAATTTCTGGATATGAAACACTTATAATGAGGTGTAGCCAGACTCATTCTGAATTGCAACAACGAACCTTGTTAAATGAATAATAATTAATTTCATACTTTATTTTGAAAACACAGCTTTCAAAAACTAAATAGGGAATTGTATATTCAACAGTATCAACAGATACATATTGATTTTGATAGTCAAGCTCTCTTTTTGGAATAATATGTGAATGCATATACCGAAGGATATTTATCTTTACTTCTAAGAATATAAATGTTTGAGACAGAGTAAGGATGACAGAAAATAAATAATGGGGGTTTGAGACTTTGTCGTATAATAATCTCTCCTATTTGAAAATTTTGTTTTGATACCAAAAATTAAATATTACCAATTCTTTGTGTTTATATAAAAGTTCAGGACAGAACTTACTTAAAGTTAGTGGCACTTGAGAGATTTGACTTTCAAATGCAGTAACGGCAATTATTGGGACTGAAAATGTTTGTACCAAAGTTTTGTTTCAGGTTAAATCAGTATTTTTTGTCTGCTGCATTTGTGTTAGATTTTGAGGGTTTCTTTGATTTTTGCATAGCTCCATATTAGTTGGTTATGAAATAGATGATTTCCAAATTGCCCCCAAACTGCATATACTTTGACAGAATTGTGGAGAAATTCTGTTATATTTTTATGTCTATTTATTTAAACCCCCCTAAATATTATTCCTGATATGAAATGGATTTGCAAGATGTTTTCTGCAAAAGTGACAGGTATATAACGAGTTCTGAATACAGTATATTTCTGAATTCAAATAATGTCTGAATTGTCACTGTTTTAATACAACAGGATTTTCATTTTTCGTATGGCAGGCAGCACCATAGGGGCTTCCCAGCTTGCTCTCTTCTCGCTGCCCAGAAGTTTCACCCCCAAATTCTTTTTGCCATAAACTGTGAAATTCTAGGTCTTCCTTAACAGGATGGCTTTTGGGCAGCTTTATGAATGAAAGCTACCATATTTGTGCAGAGAGCCTGACAAAGATCTTTGCTGTTAATTTAAAAAATCAGAAAATACATATATCAATTAAAAAAAAAAATGGAGTGAGGCAGCTGAAACCCCAAGATTCAGACTCCTGTTGCCATTAGTCTGTGTACATGGATAAGTGAGGAGGAAAGCAGTTCTTTAGACTGCCTCTGACTTTAAGGGAAATGTCAGTATACAGGATGAATATCTTGTAGCCTGATCCCAGTGTGCTTGCTCCCATGCCTGTTTCATATAGATCCCCCATGTCCTAGCACCTGAAAATAGAAACAACTTTGTGTCACATCCTTCCACTGTTTGCTGCTAAGAGAATAGGCATCAGTGAAAGATACCAAACAGCACAGACATCATGCATGGCTGTGCCTATTTGCAAAGCTGTGGAAAAATCCTCTCCTTAGAAGTCTATCCACTGTGTCAGACGTGTATTCTTTTCATTTGCTCCACCTCCTTTCTTATGATTATTTTATAATGCAGGGCCTGCCAGGCTGATTCAGGCTGAACAGCTCTCACATCACCTCGATGCCTTGAGGAAGAAGAGGGGACTGGATTTGGTGGGGAAGCTGTGGGCAGCCAGACACCATTCCGGGCATCAGCGTGCCTCTGTCACTGACATGTAGGCTCAGCTCTTCGTGGTTAATTCCTAATGACACTTTGAAATTTTGGGACAGGTTAAGCTCTGGAAACGTCTTCAATTTTGATTAGTCCAACAACTTTCTGTGTGAGCAAATTTCCTGGGCCATTTTCTGAAAAGTCTGCTGAAGCAGAATGCTGGAGTTCTACTCAGAAGTGGGACACAAGGTTAGCTTCCTCCTTCTAGACTTATCATAGAAAAGTAGAACTTTAATTTTCACAAATTCTTCTTGCTACATTGGGAAAAATCATCAATCTCTTGGGCAATAACCTTTGACCTTTCTCTCTGTTACCTAAAAAAGAGCTGCTGTGCATTAATTTAAAAAAAATAGATGCAATTTGTTCACTTCAGCCACTCTTGTTTTTGCACCAACTAAACAGAGCAGTTTACTTCATTCTGATTCAATCTATTTTTTGCCTACTGGGAGCACAAGTAATAAAAAGCAACCTTATTTAAAGATCACTGCAGTGGGATTGTGATAGTTGTTCAATAATTTCAGTGTTGTACTAGTCTTTGTTTGATGGTCATGCAGGTTCCCACTACGTCTGAACAAATTAAAGATCTGAGGAAAGCCATTTTCCTTCTTAATAGGAGAATCAATTGGACTGAACACATGGGTTCAAGCTGATAAAATTAAATTATGTGTATTGAGGAGATGGAATTCTTGCATTTACTTTACCCTCCAAAGAAACAAATGCTAACCAGCTCTTGATATTCAAGCCAGACCAGATAAGAGCATAAACCTAGACAAGTGATTCTTCTTTTTTTGTCTTTTTGGTGATGGTGAGGTGTTTTTTTTGCCTTTGCTTTTTTTTTTTTTCCCCCTGGTGTACAGAAGATCAATATTACACACTACTCTCTTTGATTTATTACCTTCTGAGACAAAAGAAATCTGAAACCTTAAAGTAGGCTTAGAGGATTACAACTCAGGCTAAAAAGGACCATTTCTTTGTTTTATACTCCTACAAGGTCCACTGGCATATGGAACTAATTTCAAGGTTCTTCATTTCCCCAGACACAGGATCAAGAAAGGCTGCATGTAGTGCAAAACACAAGTAACTACATTGACCTCAGAAATGTAATCTCCAAAGTCCAGCTCCTTGTGATAAAATAATTATTGATGTCACATATTGGTCCCCTTTGGCTAGTCCCCTTTCCAATATCCACAAACAATTCGGAGTTTTATGTTCATTGAGATTTGGAGGCATTCAACTACTAATTTTACTAAGAAATCTAAAACAAACTGTCTTTTTTCATCATCAAATACTCAGAATTCCTATAAACAACACATGAAGGTTATTTAAGTATTTTTTACTCAATTTCTCATCTGTAAATCTATGGAATAGTAAACACAGTTTCACAACTTTGTTCCACGCCACATCAGCATCAGAATGTTTGTTCCTCCACTAACGGGCACAAATATCTTCAAAGTTTAATTTTAGATATCAGCATCAATAACAATGCAGCCTTTGTTCGCAAAGTTTTTTTCCTTTAATGGTAAAAAAATGTGGATGATCCCACTTTGTTGTTTGCAGTGACCATATGTTTTAGATAATTTCCAGGAATCCTGCTCTTTAGTCTTTGAGCACCGAAGTGACAGCACTGCCAGTGACTGTACTGAAAGTAGAATGAAAATATTCAACCTCCATCTAATCTGTTTTAAATAGATCTATTTTGTTTGCATTCTGTTCTGTTGCCTTTGCTTTGTAATTATTGTTTTCTGGACTTTGAAGATCAGTCTTTCAGTAAACTATTTAGTAGACCACTGGACTTAATCTTCCAGATTCTTTTAATGGTCTTTTTTCCTGTGGAAGGAGCTTTTCAGCAGTATTCTATTGAAAAATTGCTTAGGTGATGTAATCATAGTTGTAGAAGCAAAGATACAGCTAATGCAGAATATGCTTCAATCCAGTTAGAAAGAAGCAAAGACTGAACTGTGTTATTCTGAACTGTTCTCACATAAATCCTAAGTGATGCTTACTATACAAATCACATGCAAGGCTTTTTATGTCTGAAAGAAATCAGGTTGTATTTTTACCCTCTTAAATGTAGAATACTGGCACATTAATCTCTTATCCATCCTCTCCCCAGAAAAGGAATAGCTGTGTCCAGTTAGATTCTCCTCATTCCATTAGTTTTGAATGTGAAAGTCATTTATTCATCAATAAAACAAAAAATGGTCATGATTTCATTATTGCTAATTGATTATCAGTGTAAAATAATACAATCACTGAAACAAAACAACAAGGCTCCTAGGTGCAAAATATCCCTGAATCATCTTTGTTTATTTTGGGAATTCTATAGAAACAGGTTCACAGTCCTGAGTAATGTCTCCTGAATTCTGTGGTGCTTCTCAACCTGTGCTGTGTGCACTATTGAAACTGCCCACACAAGCATGCAGAGGACTTCCCAGAAACTTCAGGTCAAGGCTAATCCATTCCCCTGGAGTACTACAAAAAAGTTTTTCTTCTCTGAGGGGAAGTAAATTTTCAAAGAATCTGAGAATGAGGGACCATCATTTATAGCAGTGGCAGAAAAAGCAACTTAAAAGAATTGGTACTTATTTTAAGGACTGCAATGACTATGTTGTTTGACTTTGAGAAATTGAAGGCCCACAGCCTCAGGGTAGGAAGGATTTGCTCACAGTGCAGCAACATGTTTTTAGGTACAGTGTGCCACTAGCAAGTCTGCCTAAAAAAAAAATCAAAATGTGTTATTAAATAAAACCAATTTATCTCTCATAAATTAAACAGCAGAGGCAAGAACATGGCGTGTAGCAAATAACAATCTTATTAATCCCAAATTACACTACAGCTAATTATTTTCTTTAGATTCACTGGGATTTATATCTTTGTTTCTATGGCAAACTGTCAGGGTAAATGGAATAAAGTTACTAAGCAATGCCTTGCATGATGATCATCTCTCACACATTAACTCCCCCACAACATGCATATAATTCACTAACTTTGATGTGTGCTGCAGAGAATAAGAGCACAATTTTCTTGCACTTCATCATAGACTACAGACTGGCCTCTCAAGTCCCAGGATTCCTTCCACATCCCTTTCTATAGACAGGAGATACATTTGCCATCCAACTCCAACCTAGGTGCTTCTTGCAAATAAATTTATCAGTATGAATATTGTCAGCTACCAGAGATAAGCAAGTTTGCCTGTTTTCTTGTCTTGCAGCCTGAGAGATAAAATGTCCTAAAAGATACAACCATTTCTTAAAAAGATGTCAAAGGCTTGTTTATAGACAATGAGATTAACTTGATTAAACATAATTTCTCCAGTTAATACAAATGATTAGCATTTGCTAATCATAGTTTATTGTATTTGATAAACTCCCAAAATAAAATGGGTGTTCTTGGGACTCATTAATTTAAAAGAAGTTGCTACAAGTCCTAGAAATAATGGGAAAACAAAGGTAATAATGAATTCTGTATTATCTGGTCATGATGTTGCAACAGATTAGAGAATAAGACTAGCTTTAGAAGCAGCAATATTAACAGCAATAATAATAATGACTAAAATGGCAATATAATTATAGGAGGTTATAGGTAAGAAGATTTTGGAACATTTTAGCACCTTTAGAATGGAAAAGAACTCTTCTAATATATACACCTGTGAGATAGAAGAGAAATTATCAGTGCTTGCTAGTGGTTAGTAGTTGGATGTGAAAGACTTTAGTGGGAAAGCATTACAGTCAATAATTGTTGTCAATTCACCTCATTCCATTGATGTCAGCAGGGCTGGAATTTGATTGACCACCTTCAAATCTCTCTCTTACTATTTACAAGTGGCATATGGAAAACATTTGATTAACTGTAATTAATCACAGCTGACTGCCTAGGGCCAGGCTGGGAATTCTGCTGAGTCTGAATTTTCCTCAACAGGTGGATAAAGCTAGGAATCATAAATCAGTACACTCATCCTAAGGAAAATTTGGATTTTTTTTTTTTTTAAGAGAAAGACCCTACAGAACACACACAAAAATGGAAATGTGTAACATAGCATGGATTTCTTTGCAGCAAATTTCAAACTGGTGAGTTGGTGAGTAATTTAGGCAATTCTGGTAAAACAAAGAACACAAGAAGCATTTGTTGCAGTTATTCAACCACTGTAAACTAATGGGAATCAGCTGAATGTATTTAAAACCTAAGCACAAAGCAGGTCAAAACAGTAGCTGTGATTGAATCACTACACAAAAAATCAGGAAAAAAGGTATTCTTAATGAGTGCTAGCAGCTGACTAGACAGTACAGTATAGTACAGGGCTATGGTAAGAGCATAACTACCCACTATTATTCTTGTCATGAAATAGCATTTGCATGGAGACAATTTATGTTTTGTTTTAAAAACGTGTTAACCCTTGGGAGTAATTTCCTCAGAATCAGACAAATAGTTCCAATATATATTTTATATTGTTTATCTAATATTTTGTCTCAGATTTTTTTTTCTTATTTCCTCCAGTCTTATCAGGTCTACATGTTGTTATCAGAAGCTCCAGAATGGATTAAAAATATATATATATACATATATATATATAAAAGACTTGAGGATATTCAGA